>PVJC01055673.1:0-10125 GCA_004026665.1 Murina feae
ATCAGTGATTCTCTCTCATCATTGATGTTTCCCTCTCCCCCGCTCCTTTTCTCTCTAAAATCAATAAAATATATTTTTTAATTGTGTTTTAAATAGTAGGATTAGGATTAAATGTCTGTTTACCTCAGTATATATTAATATTTACATATTTGAACATATCAGGTTATATCTGTTCAGCTATTAAATGAAAGACTGTATATCATTTTTCTTCTAGGGAACTGATAGAGGAATTGCATCCCATAATTAAAGAAGCACTCGAAAGAAGGCCAGAGGTAAACTGTGTAGTTTTCTATTGTTAAATATTTATTTGGCAAACACTTATTTGTCTTCTGTACTTTACACATTATACCAAAGTTAGAAATTCAGAAGTCAATAAATAAAAGGTTGGCTACTATAGTTTCCAACCTCTCTCTTCCCACACAGGAGATCTTACGCAGAAACAAGTGGAAGTGAGGACAGTTGGCGTCGAGAGCGGGGTTGGCAAACCTTGGTCGTAAAGGCCAGATAGCAAATATTTCCAGCCTTTTTGGCCTCGCTATCACGGTTGCAGCTACTCCGTTTTGCTTCGTTTAGTAGTTTAGTAGTAGACACTTGTTTAGTAGTCTATGCAGTCAGTAACACTTTATTCACAGTAACAGGCAGCAAGAGGCCAAATTGGGCCTGAGTGTCATATTTTGCCAATCCCTGGCCTAGATCCCCAAATATAAAGATGTGTGTCAGGTTCTGAGCCACTTACAGAAACCATGGGCCCAGTGGAACAGGCACGTGGGAGCCATAATTGTAACAATGTGCTGCACGCTGGGACAAAGCCATAGGTAAGGGGCCATACAGCTACGGAGGAGAAAGCCTTCGGCTCTGCCTGTGGAGGAAGGGAAGGCATTATGGATGAAGCACTGATACTTGAGGTAAATTTTGAAGTATGTTCCCCAGTGGACAGGCAAAGGGAAAGACATTCTAGGCAGAGGAACAACATTTCCAAACTTCGTAAAAGGATCTGGCCATTGCAGGTTCTTTTGTGTCATTATATCAGGGGAAAGGGTCTGATCATGCCAGAGAGGAAGACAGGAAGGACTCCTGGCTCCAGCAGACCAGTGGTCCCCCTAGGACACTGGCATCTGAGAAATACCTGGAGAGCCTGCTAAAAATTACAGGTTTCTGGGCCTTTAGAAGGAGAATTTCTAGAGTGGAGTCCAGAAACTGTTTCTTAAATATCCTAGTGGAGTCTGGTGTACAGCAGTGAGAATCCATGTTATTAATACTGGAGAGCCACAGAGGAATTTAAACAAGAGAGGAAGGTGGTGAGAAAAGCTACTTTGTTGGAGACTTTAAAACAGCATCCAGCCCTATAGAGCAAGCATGTCAAACTCAAAGGCTCACGCGGGCCAAACAAACAAGGTGTAAGTTTATGTGGGCTGCAAAAAAGCTTCAATTTTCATAGAAAGGTAGGTTTATCTCAATAGAGACATGCTGAATGCAAAGGGCTGAAATAAATGAGTAATCGTTAACATAAAATAATAGAACATTTTAATAAAAATTAATATTTTTTCTTGTACATTAACTCACCAGACACTGAATAACTGCACAAATTAATAAGTGTAACGCAAATAAACCTATTTTTCTTGTTCTCCGAAAGTGAAATATTTCCTGTTGTGCACACCAAACGAGTCAGTCCAAGACTAATGTCATGTCAATCAGCTGCTAGAATTTTCACTGCTGGTATTAGTGGAGAGAAATGGTGTGCCTGCATGTAAGGCGCATAAGGGAAATGAATGCAACACAATTATATTAATCAGTCATTAGCGAACGTTGTAGTTACTAATAATTATGTATAACAGGATATTGTAAAAATTAAGTTACAAAATTTTTATGAAACGTTTCTTACATACTCTTATATTGACTGCGAAAATACTTGTTGTGGGCGCACAGGCCGCAAGTTTGACATGCTTGCTGTAGAGAGTAGTGACAGTATTCCTGTTTTGTCATTAATTCAATTTTTGTTTCAGAATGATTTATTAGGGGAAAGTGAAATTAGAAACAAAATTAAGTATCAGTATTTCTATTACATTTCGGGGGGGAGGGGTCATCATAGCAAGTGAATAGGTATGTCCATGTGTGCCTTGAATGTAAGATATATCTTCAGAGCTTTAGATTCACAGTCTTTCAATGGAGACAAAATAAAAACCAATCAACTGAAACTTTGCAAAAATCTTCAAAGACTGTTAAGAAGCCATCCTGGTCATTTATGAGTGAATTGCTAAAAACTTCATAAAGAGCTAAAATACTTCCTTTTTAAACCTGTCTTGAATATTTATGTATTCTGAAAGACAAGACACTAGTGTGTGGACACAAAAGTGGAAGACTAATAACTATGTTGTTAGTCGCTCTGTATTATACAGATTACATTATAAGCAAATAATCCAAAGAAAGGAGAGAGAGAGCGCTCCGTCCTAGTGCTGTACCGGTTCCCCTTGGAAGCTGGCTCAGGTCGAGGTGTTGCACCTGTTTCTCTCGGCATTAGTACGTCAACCCTAATCAGACAGAACATTTACTCACACCAGAATGATTAAAGACATTTTTATTTTGTTGCTCTTGTATTTATTGTTGTGTGTGTGTCAAAATTCAATGTTAAAATGGAAAATGTAGTCATGAGCAAAATCAGAGGGCTCTTCTGTCCCTCCTGTGATGTTTTCCCTTCCCTGCTGTCCTATTTTGGGGAGTATCTTAGGGATTTTTTGTCAGAGAGAACAGTTTAACTAAAAGCTTCAGTCCTTCTAAAGTTGTCAGGTTGGTAAATCACCTAAAAGTAACGGTAGGATTTTTATTTTTCTCCCCCATACAAGGGGTATCAATCACCGTGGAAAATGTCATGTGACTTTATTTGCTCATTGATTTCAAACTATTCACACATATCTCTTTGGTGCAGTAGCTACCAGAGAGCTTGAAATCTGTTTTACACAACCAACAGAACTTCAATAAGCCGCAAAGCTCTCTAAGACATTAGCAGTGTTCTTTGAAAGGTTTTTGATAAATTTCCCCGAAGGATTTTTAATTGATATCTTCGTATCCTTGGAATAGAATATGAAACGGCGCAGGCGTCGAGACATTTTACGAATACAGCTGGTACGAATATTCGAGCTGCTGGCAGATGCTGGTGTCGTTAGTCACAGGTCAGTGCCGGATTTTGCTCTTTTAAACTTTGAAATAATTAGGGAACATATTTTTCTCTCTCATGAAACCTAACAGAAAAATCAGATTACCCTGTCTGCATTACTTGTATACATTATTTACCAAAGTCAAAGCTGTATCCAAGAAATTAACTAATGGCTAAAAAATGTATTTCAAAATCTAGCATTAGTACTAGTTTGCTTGAGGTAAAAATTGGGTATAATCTTCTAATATATAAAAGGCTAATATGCTAAGTGTCCTTCCCACTGTCCGACTGGTGGCTATGATGCACACTGACCACCATGGGGCAGATGCTCAACGTAGGAGCTGCTGAGCTGCAGTGACTTGACAGCAGAGGTTCTTGGGTGATGCACCCTAAAACCAGAGAGGAGGGAACCCGATTCCTCGCAGGCCGCGAGATTCCACCTTCAGCCGTGGGTTATGTTGTTGCTGGGGCACTGTCAGCCCCGAATCTGCTTACTGCACTCTTTGGTTTGCATTACGCACCCTGTACGGCAGCAACTTTGTAGAGTGCCCTCTCGCACTCCGGGACTCCTCGAGGGATGTCCGAGAGCTGGTTTCAGCCCGATCCCCGCAGGCGAGGCCAAGGGACCCCACTCACTCCACAGACACTAGGGAGGGACCTGAGCAGTTGGCTCCAAGGCGTGTCCGGCCCCTCTCACCCAGTCCCACCCCACTGGCCACCTTCTAATTAATTTTCTTTCAATGTGCACGAATCTGTGCACCGGGTCAACTAGTGTTCCTATGATTTTGATATTTTTTGGAATCTAGTAACCCAGGCAAGTGGGTAGCCTCTTTATTTTTTTCTTTACTGATTTAACTGTTTCTTACCATCATTTTTAAGATCTATTTCCTGTAGATGTATAAAAATCACACATTTAAAAGTACCACGTAATAAAATTTGCATATTTATTCCATTCAACTGTTAATCTATCTTGCTGGGGGGAAATATGAAATCCACAAACATGATTTGTAACTTTTCACCCCTGATGTCTGAACACATAAACCGTGGGGTTGCTGCTGGAGTAGAGGCATCCTGACACTCAGAGCAGCCCCTGGCGGAAAATCTCGTCAGCTTAGTGTTGAGAAGTAACTCTTTCTTAGGAGGTAATGGTGTTGCCTGATCATTGAAAAATATGCATCTGACCTTTTCTCAAAAAGGTAACTGAAAAGAGGTCTTGAATGCCTTAATAACCAAACAAGTGTGGGGTTGTTACTTTAGCATTTATCCTGGTGATTTCGAAGTATGCTTTTGACAAGTGCTTTTAAAATAGAGCTTTAATCAGAGAATGTAAACCCGTGGTTTACCATTCTTTCACAGCAAATGGAAAGAAAGAAAAAAGAAACATTCTGTTTTCTGCTCCCCACAAAAATAAAGCAGTTCAAGTCAGAAAAAAAGTAAACTTGAAACTTGCTGAGCTTGATGCATAAAATTAACCTCATACACATCTGAATCATTTTCCTTCTCCTTTGGTTGCCTTTAATGTTAACGAATGAATCTTTGAACGATACTGTTTGGGAACTGCAAGATGTTGGCTTACTTAAAATTTAACTGCGAAAGCTGTACTCATCATCGAACAGTAATGGTTTTGAACACAGTTGTGTGCTTTGTTTTTGGGTTTTTTTTTTTAAGAGAAATGAATATAACACTATTGTATGACTGGCTTTTTATTTCCTTGACTAAGTCAAAAAGATGAATTCTCAATGTCAAGAAGGCAGGGATATTTGTTTTGTTGACCTAATTGATCCTATGTACATTGTAGGTAATTCAGTGAATATTTCTTAAATGAGTGGATTCTGGGCCAGGTTGCAATCTGCTAAATTAGTTTCTCATTCACCAATAAGGCATGGTCTGGGGTTTAAAAACACTCATTGACAGAATAAAGGAGAAATTTTCATCATGAATTCATTCAATATTAGGGTGGGCAAAGTAGGTAAGCAGTTGTGAATATGCAAAACATAGAATTTATTCTTGTATTATTACTTATTAATGTGTATTTTCCATTTGAACAACTATAAACCTACTTTTGTCCCACCCTGTAATGTAGATGTTTATTAGAAGCTATTTACTAGTAAAAAATTACTTTATTTTTAAAATCACATATCTTAGATGTACTTTTCAAGTGTAACACAGAAAAGCTGACCAAAATAAATGTAAACATAATAGCTAATCATTTATGTAGCACTTATAGTTCATTGGGCCTTTCATATAAAGTAAGTCATATTCCTAGTCAAATGCTCGGAAGCAGATACTAATCTCAGGCTTAATAACTGAACAAAAGTGGAATCCAACTGTTACATGACTTCCCTTATTTTTTATATGCCAAATAATACTTGTCCTGGAATTGTGCTAAAGGCATAATATGAATATACATAGCAACTATGAGACTGGGTAGAACTAGTCTTTCCTCTCCCTTCGTTTCTAAATCGGTCCTCCCTTTCCCATATGCCTCCCTATTTCCTTACTTTGGAAGTTGGATATTTTGATGGAGAAGGAATAATACTTAGCACTCAGAATAGTTGATTAAAGTTAGATATGGGACTGAATAATATAAATTGCAGTCGTAGTTCCTTGATTAAGAAACACCTGAGTTATGGCGACAACTGCAAGAAGCACCATTTGTTTTTATATCTAAGTAAGCCAAGCACACGTTCATTTAACTCTTGTGCATTGAGTTGCATGCTACCATGAGCATGCAGAATTCCAATTTTGATTACTTGGAATTTGTCTTGATTTACATTTATAGTTTAAAATCACATTTTCTTTATCACTTTCTTGAATGTTTTCAGTGCAAGCGGTGGCCTTGATAATGAAACCCATTTCCTCAACAACACTCTATTGGAGTATGTAGATTTGACTAGACAGCTCCTGGAAGCGGAAAACGAAAAAGACTCCGACACACTGAAGGATATACGATGCCATTTTAGTGCCTTAGTGGCGAATATCATTCAGAATGTTCCAGGTATGGGTTTTAGCTTCTTAAACCACTGCTGGGTATTAAGGGGCCACCATATCTATCCTTCCCCTTGGCGTCTGTAACCTAAGTTGGTGAAGCAATTTGCGAGCATACTGTGTAAATGTGTCCCTATTCCGTGGGTGGGAAGAGTGTTTTGCTTTTGAATCACTGTCAATGATTAGAAATTAAAAAAAAAAGAAAAAGCAACCCAGCATAGATTTTCAATGATCAAGACAGCAATGCAAAAGTGTGGGGGGGGGGGTAAATAAAGTACGCTGTTTGGACAAACTTATTCTAGATGCAAGAGCCAAGAGCATAATGCTCTAATCGATAAGTGAGGATAGAATTAACAAGATACTTTTGAATAATGGAGAGGATATGGGCCATCGACATAAAGTACAAGGATACAGTGTTAACTGAATGATTCATGTAACGCATATGTGCCTGTAATTGAGCACATACTGTGCGCCAGGTACTGGTTCAGGCAAAGGGAATACAGATACATGCAATTTCATTTCAAAAAGTTACAAATCTTTCACAAGTGAAAGACATAAAAATGTGACTATAGCCTTTAGCATACAATGTAAATACAAATGTGTTTTTTTTTTTGTTTCTGGAAAACAAATTAAAGTTGTTACCTTAAAAAGTATATGCGAACAGTTGGCTTTTAAAATAAGAGCACGGTTGTGTTTTTGTAAAAGGGTCTATTATTTTCACGTGCAGGAAACCTCCTGTGAACTTTTAGGGCAAATGGTGCTGTTAAGAGGAGAGAAGCATCCCCCCATGCAGATACAATTTAATCAATTGCTAAACACTTATCTCCAACTTCCACATTGATTCGTGATGACACGGTTGCATTTCCTCAACACAGATCGCTGCAGAGAACTTGTAGAAGGGGGTTTTAAGATGGAAAGAGTCCTTGGGGAGCCTCCACACCGGTGGTTCTCAGACGGTGCTGTCCTCCCTCTGGTGCCCTCAGCAAGAGGCAGCAGAGTGGGTTTGGATGCAGGCGCACGCTGTGCTTAGATCAGCTCCCCTTCCGCTTGTGTTGTACATAAAGCTGCTCCGTGAGGATTCTTTCATAAACACAGGTGCACTGCTGAAAACATGCCGTTTTAAAATAACGTCCGTAGTCCAAAGCTCTCTGTTGCCAACCAGCCAAGATCCAGAGGGGTGTGTGTGTGTTGCAAATGTCCCGGCCAAACTCACCATGGAGCCACAGCAGCCCAGGGGCGGCAGGCTCCCGACAGCCTGTGCCTGCCACGACGCTGTCCCCCCATAACGCAGGCCTCGGTGACAGGCGGCTGTCACTCGCCTCTGTGTAAACGATTTGTCACTAGAGAGGTTTTCGTTACGTTAAAATGAAACCATTTCTGTTTTACAATGTTACCTATTGAATAACAAACAAGTTGAAATGCACGTTAAAGTGAAAAAAGCGGGAATGAAGTTCTCTCCGCCCGTGTCCCCCACAGTGCACCAGAGGAGAAGTATCTTTCCTCAGCAGAGCCTTCGTCACAGTCTGTTCATGCTGTTCAGCCACTGGGCAGGCCCTTTCAGCATCATGTTTACGCCCCTGGACAGATACAGTGATAGAAATATGCAAATCAACAGACATCAATACTGTGCACTAAAGGTATTTACTTAGAAATCTGATTGCTTTTTTCTTATGTTAGGAGTGTAGTGAAAATTTTTGTCTGTCAATGTCTAGTGTTATAAAAAGGGTAGGAATTTTTCCTGAGTACCTGAGAGTATTAGAATGTATATATTTGCTTGCTGTATTTTTGTACTGTAAGCTTATGTAAATACATAAAATACAGTACAATGTAAGAACCTTCATTATCTACCCCAAGTTTTGAATTCCATTTTCTTAAAGAACTGAGGATCACCTAAAAGAAATGCCTATTTTTCCCCCTGCTTAAGTGCTTTCTCTTGCTTGTTTTTTTTGTTTGTTGTTTTGTTTGTTTGTTTGTTTTTGCTTCTCTTCCAGTGCTGTTCAAACTCCATGTCTAATTTGCTACCATGATACTTACTACTCATAATAAATTACTTAGTTTCAAAAACCCCTATTGTGCTTTTCTTTATATAGACAGAAAGGTGTTTGTAGCTACATAAGCAGGAGTAAAAATAGTCTACCTCTTCTCATTAAACAACCACATGCACCTGTGAAATGTTTTAAATGTAATTCTAATATTATTGTTTGAAGGCTATGTCTGCTGTGCTATGTTGTGGCCCTGTTGCAGATAATGTAGGACTTTCATCAGATGGCTATTTGTACAAATGGTTGGATAACATTTTGGACTCTCTGGACAAAAAGGTAATTATCGGTAATTCCCTTAACATTTCATAATTGTCATTGCATTATTTGGAATTATCGTATGGCCCACTAAAAACAAGTTGTTTTTAAAATAAGATAGGTTAGAATTATATGCAGAAAACATATTGTGTAAATTAAATAGGATGCCATCATCTGAAATTTCTAATTCTTATTTATTACTCTTTGCTCATTTTCATTTCCCTTTTTTGTTACAGGATTAATACAGTAGTGTGTATACATCTCGCAATAGGGTTCTAAGTCTACAAATAAAGTATTAATGTAGAACACATTGAGCTCTACGAAAGAAACATCATTTGCTGCGTTTAATTTCTTGGTTTTGACCAATCAATCATTCTTTCTTGCCCCCTGGACCCTGTGCCCTTCGCATTCTCATAGCACACGTGCACAGGCGTCACAGTTTAGGACAGAACTTACATATTCTCCTCTCAGAATAATTTTTCTATTGGGTTATCAAAAACTAGAATACAGCTTGATAAAAATAACTGGAGAGGGTAATAGGTCACTTCGCTGACAGCGCTGCATCACTGTCCATGTTCACCCACTGCCTCTGGGGCTCTGTGGGAGGAGGGAACACACCGGAGTCCACAGTTAATGGGTCCAGGTCGCTTTTTCTAGAGGCTGAATAAAATAAGAAGGAGTTGGAAGAAAAGAGACTGAGTTTTGTCTTAAATGCAATAAGTACACGCGTGATATTTTAGTAAAATGTAGAGAAGCGGACAGTTGAATCGTATTCGACTCACTGAGTCCTGGGCCATTTTGTGACCTTTCCGTAGGTTCATCAGTTGGGCTGTGAAGCAGTGACATTACTGCTGGAGCTGAACCCGGACCAGAGCAACCTGATGTACTGGGCAGTGGATCGGTGTTACACAGGCTCCAGGAGGGTGGCTGCCGGCTGCTTTAAGGCCATAGCTAACGTTTTCCAGAACAGGTACTCCCAGTCCTGTTTTTAACAATTTATTTATTTTTTCTTAAGAAAATATTTCCATTTGAATTCAGAAACCAGTATTTTCTTAAGGTGTAACAGAAATTAACCAAAATAGGGATAAAAGTCATCATGCATTTGTTGTTGTACCTTTTAACCTTAAAAAATAAATAAATAAAATAATAACACCACAGCCACCCAGTCACCTTCTGGGCTTGCTGCTGTTCGCCTGCATTCTGGCCCTGATATTTATTAGCTTGTGTGAAGGCCTCTAAATAATTGCGTTCCTAACATGTGGAATTTGTCCCTAGGGATTATCAGTGTGACACAGTGATGCTCCTAAATCTGATACTATTTAAAGCAGCTGATTCTTCTCGAAGTATCTATGAAGTTGCTATGCAACTCTTACAGGTTTGTAAACAAATGTTAATGATAATCTTTTTACTCGGGACCTAATGAAGCACATCGGTCTTCTTGCCTTGAAAGTATATTGATATTCAGCTTAATTTTTAATAGCAAACTCTACTATCAATTCCTGAGGATCATTTGAAATAGAAGACAAAGATAATATGGGTCCTTTAAGGTGTAGCGGGATTACATGTCACCCCACACACCCTCTTGTGTGTACCAGTACTGATAAAAATTGAGTAGTTAAGGCCTATGTGTGTGTATAACTTTCTGTTCAGATAAGACTGAGTTGAATTTTTTTTTGAGAACTAAGTGA
Organism: Murina feae; assembly: GCA_004026665.1. Lineage (NCBI taxonomy): Eukaryota > Metazoa > Chordata > Mammalia > Chiroptera > Vespertilionidae > Murina > Murina feae. The sequence goes on from PVJC01055673.1 coordinate 10,125, forward strand.
A
>PVJC01055674.1:0-10129 GCA_004026665.1 Murina feae
TAAATTTAATGAGACCCTCAAGGATATGATAAAGGACCAACTAGAAATGAATCATACACTGACTGAAATGAAGAATATTATACAGACATCCAACAGCAGACGAGAGGATCGCAAGAAGCAAGTCAAAGATATGAAATATGAAGAAGCAAAACCCACCCAGCGGGACAAGCAAAAAGAAAAAAGAAAAGAAGAAAAAAGAGAAGGGGTTCAAGATAAGTTGCATGGCCCTGGACATACTTAACTTCTCTGAGACTCCATTAAAGAAGAACTATCTACACCTATACCTCAGAGCAGATATCATATAAGAGAGTATTAAACAGTGCCTGACATACAGTAGTTGTTCAATATGTGCTAGTTTCCTTCAAAATAGTTACATAAAATTATTCCCCCCATTTTTCCTGCAAGCTTAAAAATCAATTGCTGCTATATAACAGAAATATTGATATGTTAGTTTTGAAACCAAAAAACAAGTCTACTTCTCCATACAGATGATCTCCAATTGTTTTCTCTGTTTCTGCTTTTTCACTTGAGCTCTAGATCCCCATTTCCAACTACCTAACGAACCTCGTCTTGAAAATATGCTAGCAACTCAAACTCAACTTGCTCTAAATTTTGCTCACTACCTTCCTTCTAAGCCAACCCCTCTTGACTTCTCAATTCTGTAAATAATATTATCATTTAAGGTGCAAAACCTCCAAATCACCTTTCACAGAAACTTCTCTTTACTCCCACTATACTGTTGCCAAGACTTGTAGACTTTTCTTGTCCTCATCTCCTTTTCCACTGTCTTGCAACCACGAGACCCTATCACTGATCAGATTACCATACTAGCCTGCTGAACTAACCTTCCCTCCTGTGACCATTCCCTTTACCATCCCATCCCACCCCACCCACCAGTGCCATAGTAATCAGTTTAAGACAAGGATGAGAACACAACACTCCCATCTTCAAAAATCTTTCATGGTTCCCCACTATGTATCAACTAGTCATTTATTCATTCAACAAACACTTTTTGAGCACCTATATGTGCTAGGCTCTGTTCAAAGCACTGAAGACACAGAAACTGCCATGGAGCTCACATCCTAGTTGTGAGAACAGAAAACACACCCTGAGAAAATAACAGTAATTTCAGATAGCAAGAAGGAATGTGAAGGAAACAAATCAGGGGAACAGAAGAGTGACTAAGGGTAGGACAGAAGAGAAGGCTTCCCTGACATTTGAACTGAGACTTAACTGATGAGTAGACAGCTAGGACAAGAGTTCAGGAAGAGAGACCAGCAGGTACCTCACTCTGAGGCCTTTCAGTATTCTGAAATCACCTTCTCATCTCAAAGCATCTGCTCCCTTCTTTCCTACCTTTGCTTTCAAAACCCTACCTGCCCTTAAAAGTCATCTCTGATTCTACATCCTCCATGAAGTCTCTTCTAATCCCCCGACTTTGCCTCCCTTCCCCAGACTATTAATCAGATAATTATTACCCTTCATTTGGGAATATTAGTTAACCTTTCTCTTTTAGGCAAACATATAGGAAGTCATATATCTGAAAGAGAGGTATCCTTCAAAGTAATCACTAGGCCAAAAGCAATTACACAGGAGTTTCTAACACATGTAAGTAATAGGTACGTGAGAGGAATAAGTGGGTAACTCACCAAGGTGATCACTTTGAAAGGGCATTTATTCAAATAGTTCTTTGTTAAAAAATCACCTTAGCCCTAGTCAGTTTGGCTCAGTGGATAGAGCATCAGCCTGCGAACTGAAGGGATCCAGGTTTGATTACAGTCAAGGGCACATGCCTGTGTTGTGGGCTCGATCCCCAGTGGGGGGCATGCAGGAGGCAGCCAATCAATGATTCTCATCATTGATGTTTCTCTCTCTCCCTCTTCCTTCCTCTCTGAAATCAATAAAAATATATTTAAAAATTTTTTTAAATCACATTATTTTATAGATAATTAGAGGCCTGGTGTATGAATTTGTGCACAGATGGGATCCGGCTGGCAGGGGAGAGGAGCCACAAGAGGTTGGCCGGCCAGCCCCATCCTCTGGTCAAACTCCTGGTCGAGGGGACAATTTGCATATTAGCCTTTTATTATTTAGGATTCTCTTTGGGTTGTATAAAGTCTTTTTGCAACACATCTTTTAATACTTATTTCATTATTGGTCTTTCACTATTGCTTAGAGAAGTATCCATCCAGGATGGTGTTAACTAAGCCCCAAAAAGGTGCCAAATGCATACTTGTCAATTAATTAATCTATATAAAATGCAATACAGCTATTCTCCTTTGTTTTTTCATCATAGATCTTCATAAGAGTTTGGGGGAAATCTGAGAGTCTGCGTGGGATCCAGAGGCTGCCACATTCTATCCCTCCCTCCTTCTTCACCTACACTGACCTGGAGCTGTATTTCTTGAGGATGGTGTCCAAAAGGCCAACGAGCTCTTCAGCATTGATGAACTTCTGTGTGCTGAGGGTATACATCTTCTCATAGAAGTCTGCAATTTCCATCCGCGCCTGAACGAAGAAGCAGAGCTGCTCTGACAGGTGGGAAAGGAGTTCTTCCACATGAGGAGCGGTCCCTCCCAGGGTGCCACGGCCAGTCACCACCTTCTTCAGCTCATTATGCAGAGAAGTATAGATAGTGCGGATGGAGTCCTTCCTGCTGAAGAAAGACTGGCCCCCTGGTAGGCAAATGACATAAGCACATGACAGGTAAGGAAGAGAAAGCAGAAGTTCAAAATACCTCTCAACATTCAAAAGGAAAGGATCTGAACCTGCTGAGCTCAGTGAGTTTACATCTACCATTTTCTCTAACTTCTATGCTTGAGATTTAAATATTCTGAGGTTGATAATTTCACTGATGAGTAAGTTAAATGAATGCCTGCTACCACTCATTAGTGTAGCAATGGACCTGTGATTGGTTTCCTTACTCACACACCAATTGCAAACCATCCCACTTTAATGAGGACTGAGATTCATTTCGAAGAATAATTATCCTAGATCTAAAAAGCCCTCCTTCCATATATATTTGAAACAAACAAGAACAACCAATTATGAAAAACTATTGTTATTCCTAGTAAATCACCAAATTTTATTTCTGCTTTAGAGTTACATTTTCCTTTGAATCTCATCTTTTAATCTTATCTTTCAAACCAGGAAATGGAAAATACATATAGATCTCCCTCATACAAGAACACAGACTACTAGATCTCAGGGGGAAAAAGAACAGCTTAGTACTCGTGACAAAGTTGACAATATAGGTTTTAATAAGCAGCACACTGTGAATCTTTAAGAGCAACAAGCAATTATAAATAACTGCTACTGTAACTCAGGGGTTCCAAAGGAAATCAGCAAAATATAAGAGCAAGTATATCCTTTTGAACAATCAAAAAGGATCAAATGGCACAAATATAATTTCCTTATTTCTATAATAATACATGATCAACTATATTTCTGACAGTTATAAAGCCAGCTTCACAAATGTTGCCTTAAGCAATTCTGCTAACCATCAAAGGGTCAGAGGCAAGACATGAGGAAAATGAAGAGAAACAGGGCAAGTTTAAAACTGTAATTCTTAGGAAATATAAAAAAAAATCAGAGATGGGTGACAGTTTAAATATTCTATTGATATGCACAGAAGGCTTTAATGAGTAAATTTATTACTATTCTAAAATATCAGGAGTGAAAATTATTTATCAAGGCATTTTGTAAAAATAACCTCTTAATGAATGAAAGATTTCACAAAGTTGTTTTTAATTCATTGTCCAGCTTATGATTCAAGAAATGAATCTGGGCTTCTAGTCAAGAAGGTGGTGTAGGTAAATGTGTTATTACATCCTCCCAAAACCACATCAAAATTACAACTAAACTACAGAACAACCATCATTTAGAACCACCTAAAATTTAGCTGAATGGAAGTCCTACAACTAAGAGTATAAAGGAGACACCACACTGAGATTGGTAGGCGGGACAGAGACACAGCACAGGCTGGTCCCACACCCACGTGTGCTGTATAAAAATCGGGAGGGATATCTCAGCTGCAGAGATCTCCCCTGAGGAGTAAGGGATCCCAGTTTCACACCAGGTTCCCCAGCCCAGGGTTCCAGTGCCAGGAAGGGAGGTCCCCATATCATCTGATTGTAAAAACCAGCAGGGATTGAGGCTGAGTGAGACAGAAGGCTGCTGGAGTCCCAGGCAGTTCCTCTTAAGGGCCCTCACACAGACTTGGACTCAGTCTCTCTGAGTTCTAGCACTGGGGCAGCATCTGGAAAGTCACCAGGGATATACCGGGGAGAAACTGAGTTGTCTGGCATCAGGACGAGAGCTGGAAGGGGCAGCTTTCTCTCAGACAGAAGTGCTGGCAGAGGCCATTGTTTCTTTTTTGAGCCCTCGCCCATCAGAGCCAGCAGGAGGGTGCCATATCTGAATCTATATCAACCTTGCTCACACTGTTCACCCCGTCCTAGTGATTCCCTGAGATCCTACCCTACCCAAGCTGTTTCCAATGACTTTTTCACATGGCCTGTCTTGGCTTAGTCTTTAGACTTTCCTATAATCTCTCAAAAGAGCATCTGGCCTCAGTGTGCCCATACCTCTCACTAAGTGGCTCTGGGCCCAGCACTAGCAGCAGCTGGCCTTGTTCATACCTTGGCCTTGCCTGGACACTTCCAAGCCCAGCACAAATAGCAGCCATCTGCAGATGGCTTTATAGCTTATTCTGGGTGGCCTGAGGAGAATTCAGGCAGCAGTTGACCTTGGCTTGCAACTCCCGGGAGGCTCCAGAGCTAGCACACCCAGTGGACAGCTTCAGACCACATCGAAACACCATCCAACCACCTCCACAAGCATCACACCCAAGGGGCAGACTCGACAGACACCAGAGCTTTGCTGAGGTAAGGTCGGATCTATGAAGTGGACCCTTGCACAGCTGATCCTCCACAAGGGTGGGTGGTCAAAGCCAATCCTTGCAGTGACTGGCCTGGAGGTAAATCCCTCCCATTGATGGGGGGGAGTGGGGAGGACACACACTGGGAATGCCCAGCTTGGTTGAATGGGGAGGCTGTGCCACTGGACCTTACAAGACACCTACTACATTAGGCCACTCTACCAAGTCTGGGAGCTGTAGTAGCTCTACCTAATACATAGAAACAAACACGGGAAAGCTGCCAAAAATGAGGAGACAAAGAAACATATCCCAACTGAAAGAACAGAACTCCAGAAAAAGAACTAAACAAGATGGAGTCAAACAATCTATTAGATGTAGAGTTCAAAACACTGGTTATAAGGTTGTTAGTGAGAATGCCAACAACATATTAAGGACATGGAAACCATAAAACAAACTAGTCAGAAATTAAGGATACACTAACAAAAATGAAGAATAATTTTCAGGGAATTAACAGTACAGTAGATGAAACCAAAAATCAAATCAGCAATGTGGAATATAAGGAAGCAAAAAACATCCAATCAGAACAGCAAAAAGCATCCCCCCCCCACAAAAAAAAAATGAAGACAGTGTAAGGAGTCTCTGGGACAATTTCAAGCATACCAACATTAGTATCATGGGGGTTCTGGAAAGAGAAGAAAGAGAGCAAGGAATTGAAAGCCTGTGTTTAAAAAAAATGATGGAAAACTTCCCTAACATGATGAAGGAAACATACATAAAAATCCAGGAAGTGCAGAGTCCCAAACAATATGAACCCAAAGAGGCCAACATCAAGACACATCATAATTAAAATGCAAAAAGTTAAAGACAGAGAATCTTAAAAGTAAAAAGAGAAAAGCAGTTTGTTACTTAGAATGGATCTTCGATAAGATTGTCAGCTGATTTCTCAACAAAAACTCTGCAGGCCATAGGGAGTGGCAAGAAATATTTAAAGTGATGAAAAGCAAGGACCTACAGCCAAGATTACTCTACCGAGTAAAGCTATCATTCAGAATCCAAGGACATATAAGAGCTTTCCCGACAAGAAAGAGCCAAAGGAGTTCATCACCACCAAACCAGCATTACATGAAATGTTAGTCTTCTTTAAGAAAAAAATACATAAAACATGAACAATAAAATGGCAATAAGTACATAAATATTAGCAATTGAATCTAAAAAACAAAATAAACGAACAATTAGAACAGAAACAAGCTCATAGATACGGATAACATTTTGATGGTTACCAGTTGGGAGGGAGACTGGGAAGTACAAATTGGTTGTTACAGAATAGGCATGGAGATGTAAAGTACAGTATAGGAAATACAGTCAATAATATTCTAATAACTATGTATGATGTCAGATGAGGAGATTTATTGGGATGATCACTTAGTAAGTTATATAACATCTAATCACTGGATGTACACCGGAAACTAATATAATATTATATGTCAACTATAACTGAAAAATAAAAAATGTCAAAGAAATAAACAACTACATACACAGATATTTCCCATAATCTGGGAAAGTGAAATGTCAGAAGTCAATCAAATGCAATAAGGGCACTTCACAAATTCTGTTCATTAAAATAGTCAATATATCCTAGTTTATATCCTTCATTTTATAAGTGGCTGTGACTTTCTGTTTGGATTGGAGGACACAAAAAAATGGACAGTTTCATGGCAGTGAAAATGTCAAAAAACAAGTGATGAGCCCTTGTCCAGGTTTTTATTTTTGATTACCTTAAATCTACTTTAACTCTCCTTTTATCAGAGGACAAAACAGAAGGATTCTGAATTGGGAGAGTAGTTTAAGTCCCAGAATGCTATTACTTGAAAGTGAGGATGTGGGTGGATATCAAATCCCTTTTTTGGCCTATGGTGTTTTATCTCTCTGCCCCCTCAAAAAAAAAAAAAAAAGGAAAGGAGGGCAGGAAGAATAAATTAATCTTATATCCCTTATTACTGTGGTAACCACCTTGTCCCAGTTTATCCATGACTTTCCAGATTTTAGCACTGAAAATGTTATTCTTGATAAATACTTCCTTAATCCCAGGTCCAAGGAACCCCATCAATCCTAGGCAAATCTAGAAGGTTGGTCACCCTACTTACTACTGGTTCCACAGACAAACAACTAGCATTTAAAAACCGTTTTCTCCAATATATTGCTTAAACAGACTGACTAACATTCACATCATTTCTCCTAATAGCAGCTAAATCCATAGGTACAGGTGGATTGACCCTGACACCAATATCCCATTCAGGACTGTACCCTGGAGGGTTTCCCTTCCTTCCATGCCCACACTTAGTCTAGCTTTGCAGATTTTGTAAAGTGACGGTATAGAATAAAAAGATCTCCGTGCCAAGGTCTAGGATAAAACTTCTTAGTTTAGGAAAGTAATAAGAGTACCATGTAAGACCTAAAAGCTCTGACAGTCCGACCGACTTGGTTCTAAATCCCAGCTTCCATACTTGAAAACTGTGTGATGTGGGAATGACTTAGCTACTTTGAACCTTAGTTATTGTTTTAAATGCAAAATTAGTAATAGAGCTGCTAAGAAGGCAAATTAAGTAACATTTGGTATGTAATGTACCTTAGAGCAAAGCACATATTCAATGATGCTAACCTCTTTCCCTTCCATTTATAACTGATATAAGAAAATGCTCAATACTGCATAATTGGGCCTCTGAAACTGATAAGTTGGGAGTTTCGAGTCCTGTAAAAAGAATAGCTATCTATTTGACAGAGCTAGGTCACCTCAACTCTGTACTCACTTCCAGTGTTACACAGTGTGGCCTCAGTGCTCAGTGATACCTTCCTTCATCAGATTGCTCTTGCCTAGGGGAGTTAAGCATGATATGAAAACAAAGAACATCTTTAAAAGCTAATCATAAAGATCAATCGCTAGTATGTGAAAACAAGTAAAGTAACACTTACAAGGAAGTGACAGACCACCAATGCCATTTCTTTATCCAGGCCTCTCTTCTCAAAGCTCTCAGGAGCACAATCCTATTTACTGATTAGCCTGGTTAGAAATATCCAATGAGGATTAGCCTTCCAGAGATACCAGAATTCTTTCTCTTTTCAAATTTCTGAATTTATAAAATATGAGTATTTTGATTTATGAGTGCTCATTATTTCTCAAAATTTCAACTGTCTATCTCACACATGAAATTTCAAGGTATAGGTACAGTCAAGGAGCATGTAAAACATCTAATTGGGTATTTTATTCTACAACTTCTTGAAAAAAATTTTTTTAATATATTTTATTAATTTTTCACAGAGAGGAAGAGAGAAGGATAGAGAGCTAGAAACATCGATGAGAGAGAAACATCGATCAGCCAAAATTGAACCTGGGATCTTTCAGTCCACAGGCTGATGCTCCATCCACTGAGCCAAACTGGTTAGGGCCTTGAAAATTTTTAAACGTTCTCAAATTAATCTACCACACTAAATTCCAGCAACCAGAGGTTGAGGAAACTCCCCAGTAATGAAACAAAGGGGACAAAAGTATGACTTTCTAAACTCCTCCACAGGCACTGAGTCACAGATTCTTCCCCAAATAGAGATATTCTCCCTTCAAGAAAAGAGAAGGCTCCAAGATAAGGACTCCACCCAGACTTTCTCACGGTGAGCCAGGACCGAAACAGAAAGCTCCCTGTCAGTTCTGTCCTTTGTCCAAAAGACATCTATAATCAGGATTCACTGCTAAGGTCGCCAATAAACACCAGCTACAGGGTGAGGTCAAAAAGACTCACTTTTTTGAACCATGTTTTAAATATTAAAAAAAAAAATACATATTAACTTTTTGTTTTGCTTTTTAAAGAAAACCATTGAGCCCGAGCTGGTTTGACTCAGTGGATAGAGCACTGGCTGGTGAACTGAAGGGTCCCGGGTTCAATTCTGGCACATGCCCAGGTTTTGGGCTCAGTTCCCAGTGTGGGGCATGCAGAAGGCAGCTGATCAATGAGTCTCTCATCATTGATGTTTCCATCTCTCTCTCCTTCCCCCTTCCTCTCTAAAATCAATAAAAATATATTTTAAAGAAAGAAAACCATAGAGCCCTGGCTGGTATGGCTCAGTGGTTTAGCATCAACCTATGAACCCGGAGGTCAGTGTTCGATTCCCAGCCTTGGGCACATGCCCAGGTTACGGGCTCCATCCCCATTATGAGGCGTGCAGGAGGCAGCTGATCAATGATCTTCTCATCATTGATGTTTCTATCTCTTTCTCCCTCTCTAAAATCAATGTTTCTAAAAGAAACATTCTAATTAGCAAAGTAGTTGAAGAACATGAGAATGTTTCAAATGGCAACACAAGCCATTTTTTAAGAAAACGGAGAGTTGGGGATATACTGATGGCCAAGAGACATATGAAAAAATGCTCAATGTCACTGATCATCAGAGATGCAAATTAAAACGACAATGAGGTATCACCTCACACCCATCAGAATGGCTACCATGAACACATGACAAGCGCTGATGAGGATGGGGAGAAAAGGGAATCTGCTGGTGGGAATGCAGACTGGTGCAGCCATTATGGAAAACAGTATGGAGTTTCCTCAAAAAATTAAATATGGAACTGCCACTTGACCCAGTGATCCCACTTCTAGGAATATATCCCAAGAAGCCTGAAACACCAATCAGAAAGAATATATGTACCCCAATGTTCATAGCAGCACAATTTACAATAGCTAAGATCTGGAAACATCCTAAGTGCTCATCAGTAGATAAGTGGATAAAAAAGCTGTGGTACATTCACACAATGGAATACTATGCAGCAGTAAAAAGGATCTCTTACCCTTTGAGACAGCATGGAGGAATCTGGAGAGCATTATGCTAAGTGAAATAAGCCAGTCAGAGAAAGACAAGTATCTCATGATCTCATTCATATGTGGAATCTAATGAACAAAATAAACTGATGAACATAACAGATCCTGAAGCACAGAAGCATGGAACAGACTGGAATCTCAGAGAGAAGGTGGGGGAGGGTGGGTGGGTGGGAAGATACCAAGCAAAGGGAGAAACAAGATGGCGGCATAGGGTAAACACCGTATATGCAGCTGTGAACAACTATTTCAGAAAAACCACGAGAAGAACACACGGACACCACTCGCACCCACAGGACGGCTGGCTGAGTGAAAATCCTACAACCAGAGAAGAGTCTGAGACTCAGAGCAGCAGCGGAAGCAAAGTACAGAGGTACGGAGGCGCGCGC
>PVJC01055675.1:0-10126 GCA_004026665.1 Murina feae
TAACAGGCTGCTTGTTGCCCCCAAAATCATATAGGTGTTTGTTTGTGGGCTGTTGCCTTTTTTTTTTTTTTTTTTTTTTTACCATTGAGTCCCCTTCTTGTTCCCATCCAATATGGATAATGATCTCTGCTGCTCCCCAATGTCTTGGTCAGTGTTTTTTCTTTTTTTCACTAGGTTGGGTCCCATTTGAGGGACAATTAGAAGCAACCTAAAAAGTACTGGTAGGCAAACCTAGGGAGAAATGAGAGTCATAAGAAATGAACAATAACTTATATCACTAGGTTTTTGCCCCCTGTCACTGATAAATTAAAACTGAAGGCCAGCCACTAAGTTTGGTTCCTGTTTCATTGAACGCCATCAATAGGTACACATATATATGCGTATTACAAAACTTATACCATCAAAAGACAACGAACGAATACTTTGGTGTATTTCCAACTGACCTTATATGCCTGTGTTTCTATGCCCCAGTGATTTTTAGGATCCTATTGCATATGCAGTTTGTATGCTGCGTTCTCTCCTTAGGAGAATTCCTTCAATAAAGATTTGCCTTGTATGTGCCAGGCCCTGTGCTGGCTCTGGGGACACACTGGTGACCAATAACCAACTATTCTTATTTCCATGATCCTTATTTCACATGAACATAAACGGCGACTGTGATTTGCTCACTGTTAGCTCCCCGGTGCCAGGCACACAGTAGGCCATCAATAAAGATCTGCTGAAATTTACTGGGACTGGCAGACAGTAACCAGACCACAATGCTAGTGTTGTAGCCCCAGTCAGGTGCCCTGGAGGCAGGAGCATGCTTCTCTGAGAGCATTTAACAAATGACTGTTGGGAGGGAAGGCCTTTCTGCTCAGAGGCCACTCTCTGCCACTTTGGGGCTTCTGCACTTGCTGTCCCCAGGCTCCTCCTTTCTCTTGCATAATTGGCTCCTTGTCATTCAAACTTGGTCGTGTCACAGCATCAGGGACTGTGTCTGAGAAAACTCTCTCAGGGAGACCCACACACTCCAGCTCAAATTCCCCTAACCTTTTGTCCCTCTTTCCAATCTATATGTCTGTCCTAGTTCTACTAGAATGCAGAGATCCTTTCTGTCTTGTTACACTTGAGTTTGCAAATGCTCCACGTTTTTGCCATGGAACCACCACTCTTCTCTAGTGAGTTCCAGAAAAATGAAGTATAATATTCAGTAGGAGCTAACAGGCCAGTAAAAATTCAAGTCCAACAGAAAAACAAAAACTACCTCGAGGAAAATGAAAATAAAATCAAAACCTTACAAAAGGTATGGGATACAGCAAAAGCAGTCATAAGATGCAAGGTTAGAGCTATACCGGCCTTCATCAGGAAAACAGCAAAACTATGACTTCACTCATGTGGGATATAAAATAAAAAGCAACAAATGAAAAAAAAAGGAAACAACACAACTCACAGTTACAGAGGACAAAATGGTGGTTACCAGAAGGGAAGTGGCGAAGAGGTTGAGGGGAGGGGAGGAAAAGAGGCTAAACTACGCAGTTAGAGTCTCTGGAGGGCCTATTACAACTTTGTACACCTGAAATTTACATAATTAAATTTACATTATTAGCCAATATTACCCCATACATTTAATTTAAAAAGTCACATAATTTTTGTGATTTGCTAGAAATACAAATATATGTTTTTAAAGTTTAACATCAATCTGACATAAGATCAATCCAAGGAATAAGAAAAGAGAGGTTTCTCAAGGATTGGCATAGATCTAGCTCCTTTCTTAGATCCTGAATCTTATAGGAGGGACCTCTGGATGCTTTTAGCCCTTTAGAACTTTACTTGATATGTCTCCACCACATTATCTTACATACTAATTCTATCAGCTTTGTTAGTTTGTCAAGCCCACAGACAATTTAAAGGAAGAGGCATAGCTGAAGTCAAAAATGTACTATTCTAGGAAGAAAAAAAACTACAAAAAAATCCAGAAATAAAGAATTCTAATAGTATAGCGATATTGTAATACAGCTTAAACAGTGACTGTGTTTTGCTCACTGTTAGCTCCCCAGTGCCAGGCACACAGTAGGCAATCAATAAAGATCTGCTGAAATTTCCTGGGACTGGCACACAGTAACCAGACCACAATGCTAGTGTTGTAGCCTAAACAGCGCAAACAGAGAACTATTGAGGCCAAGCATGATCGATCCATTGATTAGTGAAGGAAGAATAGATTATACGTAAAATAATGTCAAAGTTATAAATGTTGACATTTAATTGATCTTTATTTTCTCAGTTCACTGATACGAAACATATGACATGAGGTCATATATTGTTTAGTCCATATTTATTTTGATCTATGACATCCATGATGCTTATTTAAGAGTCAGCACTTACCATAGCATGTCTTGAGCATGCAGGGGCACAGAGTGTAGTAGGAAATGACGGCTTATGATCCCTGACCTCTAGGAACTTGCCTCCTGAGAGGAGACTGAGCCTGAAGTGACAGGTTATCATCAGTTTGTGTTTCAAGCTGGGGAGAGTGCTCTGATGGAGGGCTCTCTACTATAGAAGTCCTCTTAGGGGGGAGTTGAGTGTGAAATGAACTCAGAAAAAAATGGGAAGGATGCATATCTATAAATATATTTTAAACCAAAAATATTGCTGCTGTTTCTTCAATTTACTGTTAAAAGAATAGTCAGGCCCTGACCTGTCTGGCTCAGGGGATAGAGCATCGGCCTGTGGACTAAAGGGTCCCAGGTTCTATTCGGTGGCATATGTCTTGGTTGCAGGCACATCCCCAGTGGGGGATGTGTAGGAGGCAGCTGATCAGTGTTTCTCTCTCATCGATGTGTCTAGCTTTCTATCCCTCGCCATTCCTCTCTGTAAAAAAATCAATAAAATATATTTAAAAAAAACGAATAGTCTGGTTATTCCCAAAGAAACCAAACACTAATAGGATGTTATTTAAAGCAAACACAGCTCATCATCTGCTAAAAGCCTGGCACAGTCACTTAAAATCTCACCCAGGACCTTTCCTTTATCCTGTACAACCTGCCTGCTGTCAGGCCATAATCCGTGGCTGGTGGAAAATAAAATATTTACTTTCATGTTCTTATTCTCTCATGCCCAGATGCCTGTGATGACCCACCAAGATACCAATCGATGAAAACCAAGGGTGATCCTAAACCCCCTTATAACGCTGGGGACACAGTAGAATATGAGTGTCGCCTAGGATACAAGCGTATTATCCCTGTTCTTCCCATGTCTATTGTTTGTCAGCCCAATAACACATGGACACCTCTCCAGGAGGCTTGTACAAGTAAGTACACATTTTTATTTTTATTGCTCTAAAGATTTTCACACATTGTAAACTGCATATTCCACTATTACCATGATGACATTCTCATGTGGATGTAGATTTTAGGTAGCAATGTACTTTTTCAGGCTTTGAAAATCTCCAGGACATTTTTAATTTGGCCATCAATGCTCTGGGTAAATGTGAATCTTAAGTTTGGCCATTAGTGGCAACATGGATGGACCTCGAGAATTTTATGCTGAGGGAAGTAAGTCAGTCAGAAAAAGCTAAAAGAACCATATGATTTCACTCAGATGTGAGTTATAAAACGGAAACTCATAGACACAGACTACAGTTTGGTGGTTAGCAGAGGGAAGAGTTGGAGGGCATGGGGGATAAAGAGTAAAGGGGGCCAAATATATGTGATGGGAGATGATTTGACTTTGGGTGCTGGGCACATGGTGCAATATGCAGATCATCCTATATAATAGAAGACTAATATGCAAATTGTCCCTGGGGGTGGGAATTCGCCTATCGGGAGTTATACGTGTGCTGACCACCAGGGAAAGGCGCGGAACATAGCAGGCATCAGCAACAGGATATGCAGCGGGAGGAAGGGAGGCCCACCCGCCCATGCTGGCAGCCGCTACTGACCCTACCCGTGCATGATTTTTGTGCACTAGGCCTCTAGTGTAACATAAAAGTGTACACTTGAAACCTATGTAAGCTTATTAACTAATGTCACCCCAATAAATAAAATGTGATAAAAATAAATAAGACAAAATATTTCCATTGATTTAATAGCACAATGAAGTATTTTTATTTTGATTCAAATCAGTTTTGACATTGGTATAAAACAAATTTGAAATTTTCCTTTTAGGAAAGTCATGTCCACAGCTAGGAGAACTCGTAAATGGCTACGTTGTCTATGCTAACGGAAGTATGGAGTTTGGCGCACAAGCTCACTTTAAATGTAATAATGGGTACGTAAGCTGCTCCTTGGAGGAATAAGGTAAATGTTGCTGGTTCCATTTTTGGTTTGGATCTCTTCTCAAGCATTTCCACAGTGTTGATTCCATCTTGCTTTCTGTGGAACAAGTTGTACTTACAGCCAATCAACCCTTTGGTTTTTTATGGATTCTGAAAAGAAGTGCAATAATTAGAAAGTAATTTAAATTGAAGGACAGCAAAATTGTGTCATATGATAAGTATTAATAAGCCTATCATAGTCATTAAAAATGTAGGCGGGGGGGGGGTAACAGATCAGTCATGGGACTTTTATGCATGCATTTAAGCATAGCCAATGGACACAAAACACTGGGAGGTAGGGGAGGCGGGAGGAAGGGCAGGGGGAAAAAGAGATATATGTACTAATCTTTGTAAAGCTTTATGTAATAATAATTTTTAAAAATTTTTAAAAAAATGTAGTAATCGTGATGACATGATCCTAAATTAAACTATATAGTAGACTAGAGGGTGGAAAGAGAGATATGAAGTTCATCAGTTAACATAAGAAATGGCAGGAACTAATGAAATGTGTGTTGAAACTTTGAAAGAACTTCCAGAGCTACTTCAGAATTGTGTTAAATAATAAGAGCTCGTGTAGCTCCTGTTGCATAAGGGCTAGCTGACCACCAGATTTCACCGCATCCTGCTTCCACAGGAACTTTTCAGACTGTCCAGCAAACTGTCTGAAAGCAGCAAACACTTCTTCCTCCCATCTATGCTCCTATCTCAGAACTAGCCCCGCTTACCCTTCTTCTGTCCCCTTATCTATAGATAATGTGGATTCCTTCAAAATAACTTATATCTTTCCACTCAAAGCTGTAAAAGAACGCCATTAAACCAGGATGGCGGAAATGCTTGCCTTCATCTCCCTGCTGCTGGTGGTTTAGACCGCATGCCCCAGGACCTGGTTCTTTTTGCTGGTGACCATATGGGTGATCAGTAAACCTGTTCCTTCAGGAAAACTTCAGTCTGCGAAGGTTTTGTTTCACAACTTTATCCCATTGTGGTCAGAGAAGAGACATTGTATGATATCTAGTCTTTTTAAAACCTGTTGATTAGCTAATATTGTGGCTCCAGATATGGTCTTTCCTGGAAGATGCCCCATGTGCACTTAGGAGAATGGGTGTTTTGCTCTGTGGTGCTCTGTCTGTGAGATCTAGTTGATTGTGTTCTGGAAGTCCTCTATTTTCAGTCTTACTTATTTTCAGTCTGGTTGTGAATAGGATATTGAAGTCTCCAACTACTACTGAAGAAATGCCTGTTGCATAGAAATGTGTATTTCTTGATACAGTTGTCAGGCAAGACAGGTTTATTTAGACACTTTGCTCTAGGCCAACGTGTGTTCATATGAAGAATCTTCCCATTTCATTAAATTGCAGATCCAGTGAACACATTCAATACCTGTCACTTCAGAAACTTCTCCCTGAAGCTAGTGTAGTGCAGAAAAACAACCATATCAAAACTTCTTCATTATTATGAGTTCTTGTTAACTGATAAAGAAACAATAATCATTTCCTTTCTTGTTTAGTTATTACTTAGTTGGAGCAAAAATTGTATATTGTGAACTCTCTGTAAATAATGTGGAATGGAGTGATAATCTACCAAGTTGTGAAAGTAAGTACATTACTTTCTTTAGAATTTACAGCAGGAGTTCTCAAACTTTATGGCCTGGGGACCCCATCATGCTTTACAATTAAGACCCCACTGGGATTTTATACAAATGGGCTTGTGCTATTGATATTCTTTATATTGAGATTAAAGCAGAGAAGTTTTAAAATAATTATTTGTTAACTCATTTTTAAGAACAATAAGCTCAATACATGTTAACAAATGCAGCATATTTGTGTCCTAAGATCAAACATTTCCAAAACAGTGGGAAGAGTGTCATTGCTTTGCATTTTTCTAGTCTCTTCAGTATCTGGCTTAAAGGAAGAGCTCAGATTCATTCTGCAGCATTATCAGCCAGTCTTAGGCCATTGGAAAATTTCACTGTCCACTCTAAGGATGACAGTGAGAAAAGACAAAATCGTGGCATACCTGAGAAGCCCTGATTCAGGGAAGGATGTAGCATTTCTCAACTAGCACGGAGTTTTCCTAAGTCATAAGTCTATTTTCTCATTAAATAGCCAGCATCTCTTATGATTAGAAAAAAACAGCCTGGCCTAACAGATATCACAAGTCTCAGACAGGTGTCTTCTATGGGTACTTAAGAAAATGGGTTTCATTCTAAAATTTAATTTCTCTATTGATGGTTTGAATTGGGATAATAACATTTTTTAATAGAAACTGTGTTTCAAATGGATATTGAATTTGAAAATAGATATAGAAATCATATGTTAATGAACTTATTGAAAGCATAATGCTGTCTTAATCTTTCACTTTTTATTTTGTTTTTCTTTTCTCTTTTTTTTCTCTTTGTAAGAGGTTTTGTGTAAACCACCTCCACCAATACCCAATGGAGAATTCACCAATAGCCACAAGGATTCATTTGAATATAATGAAGTAGTCACTTACAGTTGTAAGCCTTCCGGTGGACCAGATGAGTATTCACTTGTTGGAGAGAGCAAGCTTACTTGTATTGGGCACGACCAATGGAGTAATAACCCTCCTGAGTGTAAAGGTAATAATATTTCCATTTCCTTCCCCCCCAATTATAAATATTGTGGAAACTTTTACCAACTTTTAAATACCATGGCCAACAAGTAAAAACAAAACAAGAACAGCCATATGTGCTTGTTCCCCCTGTTAAATTTGTTTCTAATCTAATTTTATGTGTCAGCTAGAATAAAAAACAATTCTACTTGTAGAGTTTCCCACTCGTCACCCCCATGTTCTTGGCATTTCTGTTTATACATTATTAATAGCTATGTATATGCATGAGTTAAATTTTTTGGCTTAAAAGCATCAGAAAACACACTAGTTTTAAGAAAGTTTTTTAAAATTTTGTTTTATTGTTTAACGTGTTACAAATAACAGTACAATATAAAATGTGGGGTTTGATCTCTGAGTTCCAGCCCACACTATTTGGAAAACACAGCCCTAAGTTCACTGGCCTTTCTATTTCTTGCACATCCCAGTTCTTGCTGTGATACCTGATAACTTTCTCTCTGCATGTGTTTGCATGGCTGGCTTCTTTTCAGCTTTTTACCTTTGGGCTCCAGCATTACCTTATTATAAGAGGCTTCCCTGCCTTTCTGAAAGGTCAGGGTACTAAGTGTCAGCCTGAAATTTAAAAAAAAAATTTTTTTTAATTCCTAGAGCTAAAGAGCATCAAAAGTTATATGTGGTAAATTGTATGTGGTCATCAGACCTTTCTCAAAACTTGTCAGTAATGGAAGAACAATTGTCTATAATGACAGTCTGTTCCAGGTGGGAAAAGGTTGTTAGATGTCTCTATATCTGTTTACCTGAAATTAAAATGCACAAATAGGCCTGGCTGTGTAGCTCAGTGGCTGAGCATTGACTTATGAACGAGGCGGTCATGGTTCCATTCCGGGGTCTGGGTCCATGCCTGGATTTTGAGCTTGATTCCCGGTAGGGGGTGTGCAAGAGGCAGCTGATCCATGTTTCACTCTCATGGATGTTTCTATGTCTCTCTCCCGTGTTCCCTCTGTCAAAATAATTAATTAAATAAAACACTTAATTTTAACACACAGATAAAGTATTTTTTATTTAATTAACATTCTGCCTTCCCTTCCTTGCCTCTTTTTTCCCAGGGGAAGTTACTCATTTGCACTGTTTTTCCTTTCCCCTGTTGAAACAGCTTTCCATTAATTCTGGAATTTCTCCATTTTCTAGTGGTCAAATGTGACTTTCCTGTACTCCCAAATGGAAGAGTGGTGTCCGGATTTGGAAAGAAATATCTGTACAACACACAGATTAAATTCGAATGCCTTGCAGGATTTTACCTTGAAGGCAACAGCACCATTGTCTGTGGAGCCGACAGTACTTGGAAGCCTAAGATCCCAAAATGTATTAAAGGTACAAAGGGGTCTTTTTTGTTTGTTTTTGTTTAGATTTTATTTCTTTGACATTAAATAGCAATGATATGGAATAATTGAAAGGGAACATTTTTTTAAATTAACTCCATCTCCTATCCATGACAGAGGTATGACATCCAATGTATTGTTTTCATAGGGTCTTCACACATTATGTGTGTCTCACACAGATGTCTAAATTTCTGGCATTTCTTATGTGTAAAAATGTATAGCAACCATTTTTCAGAGTCCAAGCATGGGAATTTCTACCTAAAAAATAATCTTTTTTATATAATTCATAATTTGTATAAATTTAAAAATGTAATAATTTCAAAGTGATCTCATTGTTGTTATATTTTATTTATTTATTTTATTTTTTAGGGACAACAGCTGTCAGCACAAAACTCACAACTTCCAGTTCCTCAGGTTTAATAACTTTCTGCTTATATTAATACTTGGCTTTTTTTTTTTTTTTTTTTTTACAATTCTTTAACTATCCGGTGATTTACTACTCATTCACCCTTTTTAGTAATGAAAGGAGGAAAACCATATTTACAGACATTCTAGTTGGTATACTTCATGATCCTAAAACTATCTGCCACAGTTTGCAGACATTGG
Source organism: Murina feae (assembly GCA_004026665.1). Classification (NCBI taxonomy): domain Eukaryota; kingdom Metazoa; phylum Chordata; class Mammalia; order Chiroptera; family Vespertilionidae; genus Murina; species Murina feae. The sequence continues at coordinate 8,869 of PVJC01055675.1, forward strand.
AACCAGCTTGGGCATGTTATGTAAACCTTAAAAGTGTTTACTAATATATAAGACTAGGGGCCCAGTGCACAAAAGTTTGTGCACTCGGGGGGTGGGGGTCCCTCAGCCGGCCTGTGCCCTCTTGCAGTCTGGGACACCTCGGGGGGGGGGGGATGTCCACCCGCTGGCATGCCTGGCCAGCCTGGGTGAGGGGCTGAGGGCCATTTTCAGGCTGCCCACAGCCCCTTCAGGGTTCGTGCACTGGGGAGTGGGAAGGCTGGTGAGTGCAAGCCTGGACATTTCCCACCAGAGGGCCCACGATCGCACACGCCTGGTGGGCCCCCACCGCTGAGGGGACACATCTGGCGTAGAGCTGGATGGCGAGCCAGGAGCAGACACTGGTACAGGATCCCTCGGTGGGGCCCTGCTGCTGAGCAAACACACCCGGGGTGGAGCCGGGCAGCGGACTGGCTTCAGATGCGCCGCACTGTGCAGCAGACGCTCCCGCACGCCCTGTGGAGGCCCCTGGGGGGCGGATGAAGGTAGTGGACCCTGGATGGGTGCTCCTGCATGCCCCCGAGGAGGCCCCTGGGGCAGAGTCAGGCAGCTGACCCAGGATGGCTGCTCCTGCATGCCCCGCAGAGGCACCCACGCTCCCGCATGCCCCAGGGAGGCCTCAGGGGGCAGAGCCAGGCAGCTGACCCAGGACAGCTGCTCCTGCAAGCCCCGTGGAGGACCCGCTCTCCCGCACGCTTGGTGGAGGCCCCTGGGGGGCGGAGCCAGGCAGTGGACCCGGGACGGGTGCTCCTGGATGCCCTGAGGAGGCCCCAGGCTGGACCGTTCCCCCCCCCCCACTGAGCTGACACACCTGGCACAGCTGTGCCAGCCGAGGAGGCTCCCAGTGCAGAGCCGCCCTGCCAGCCTCCATCTTGGCTGGGTTAATTTGCATACAGCCGCTCTGATTGGCTGGTGGGCATGGCTGTGAGCAGAGGCTCAGCCAGCCTAGGCAGGCAGTTGCAACAGAAGCCTTTGGTTTGCTCTAGCTCCATGGCTGCTGGCCTCCATCTTGGCTGGGCTAATTTGCATACAGCCACTCTGGTTGGCTGGGAGGCATGGCTTGGCTGGTGGGCGTGGCTTAGGTGTCTCAGGTAATGGTCAATTTGCACATTACTCTTTTATTATATTAGACTAGGGGCCCGGTGCACAAAAATTTGTGCACTCGGGGGTCCCTCAGTCCAGCCTGTACCTGCACAACCTGCCACCTGCCACTTGCATATCT
>PVJC01055676.1:0-10127 GCA_004026665.1 Murina feae
GAAATGTTGAGAAAATAATGTAACTCATGTATATATTGTTAAAAAACATATGAAATTATAAACTTCAAAAATACAATGTATCCTTTTTATGAGATGTCTGAAAACATTATTTCCTTTTATTAGAAGAGAGCAAAACTATTCTTTTGATTGAATCCTTGAAGGCTTTCTTAACTTGATTGTTTCTCAGTGTATAAATAAACGGGTTTAACACAGGTGAAACAGAAGAAATGAGCAGTGAAACTACTTTATTAATGGTCACTTGCTCCTTTGCTGCAGGATTCATATAGATGAAAATGCATGTACCATAGGTGATGGAAACCACAATCATGTGGGATGAACAGGTAGAAAAGGCCTTTTTTCTTTGCTGAACCGAAGGGAATCTCAAAATTGTCTTGATAATGGAAGCATATGACAGAACAACACAAGTAAGAGTGATATTCAGGGTCAGGACAGCAGAGATTAGGACTGTCTGTTCAACGAGCCATGTGTCTGAGCGTGAGATTTTCACTAAGGGAAACGCATCACAGAAAAAATGATCAAGCATGTTAGAGTCACAAAATTTTAGATTTAAAGCCAAGCTAAATGGTGGGGTTATGATACATAAACCAGACATCCAACTGCTAATGACAAGAGTCTGGCAGACCTTGCTGCTCATGATGGTCGTATAATGCAGGGGTTTGCAGATGGCCACATAGCGGTCATAGGACATGGCGGCCAGAAGAAAAAATTCTGTTACTGCACAGAGGTCAATAAAAAACGCTTGGATGAAACAATTATTATAGGTAATGCCCTTGTCACCTGCTGCAATACTATTCATGTACCTGGGAATACAGGCAGTTGTGAATGAGATCTCCAAAAAGGAGAAGTTTTTTAAGAAAAAGTACATCGGTGTTTTTAGGTGAGAATCCACAGAGGTTAGTGTGATGATGGCCAGGTTTCCAGTTACACTCAGGGTGTAGGTGAGAAATATAAAGATAAAAATGAGAACCTTGAGCTGAGGGTCATCTGTCAGTCCCAGCAGAATGAATGTTGTCACTGTACCGTTTCTCATCATGGACTTCCGACTTCTTCCAATCTGCATGTGATATTCAGAGAAATTTTCTGAGAGACTATAACTTATTTCAACTGTTCTAAATCTTAACTCTTATGACCAACCTCAAACACAGTGGCTTGCCTCTATTCCCCATTACACACTCCATCTTATTTCCCCCTGAATATGTGTATTACCTTTACTGACTCTGTGTGGTACCTTTGTTGCTGATACAATGATGACTGTCTTCTCTTCCCTCCCTCATTTTCCAGTCAATGAATTCTCTTCAGTGATACTACACTAAGAAGGGACTCAAATGTTACTAATATATAACTAGCATGTCAAATATTGACAATTTCTGATATCGATTAATAAAAATATGTTCTCCTTGTGTATGTAGTTTATGAGAGTATTTCCTTGTTTATCTTGTCATATGAGAGTGTCCACTTTATTGTTTAACTTATTGTGTTCTGTTCCTATTGATGTAGGGGCTGAATTGTAGTGACCACTGAGTTCACAAAGCCTCTGATACAGAGAAAGATCACTTACTGAGGGTCATGGTTTACTCAAAAGTCAGAATCCTTTTAGGACATTTAGTCACTAAATTTCATATCAAATTGAAAGTATCAGGTTTTGAGCATTATTCAGTGCTGAAATTCTATCTGTTTTCTTCATGATATTGCAATTTATTTTATAATAGAAGTTAATAAACAGATGGAACAGAACATGTAGCGAACTGATTTCTGTTAATTCTATCTTCCAAACAAATGTTCAAAATGGACAGAGGAATCTGTAATGCAATGCTGTGACTTCAGTCACTTTGTTATTCTTTCTTGGGTGGGAAGAGGAATGCATGTATATTTCTATATAAAGATACTTCATTATTTTTAAATTGAGGTTGAATGGTCTATACAAAGTTACCTGAATATTTCTCTCCTTAATCAAGACACATGTTTGTTTATATATTTTATGAATAAAACCTCCCAGACATTGACATTTATTAACATAAGGTAAATTCATTCTAAAAAATAAATTTCATGAACATATCTTGAACACATTAAGAGTTTATAAACCGTCACAGAAATTCATTTTCTTGTCAGTGGAAATTGTAATCTAGATCCTTAAAGGGCATTCCAATCAAAGAGACAAACTACAATACTTACTTTTCTGTTTGTAAATCAAAGTTCTGTTGGCTATTGAAACATAGCAATATTAAGACTGCAGAAATATTTTCATAAAAATATTTATATCTTCACATTCACTGGGATTCTGGGAATACAGAGTTCCCTTCGTTTTCCATTTCCAACAAACTGGACAGACTTGCATATGATGGTATTATAAGCCTCCAAAGATGGATTACTATCTCCATCATCAGGAAAAAATTACTCTAAAGGCTTAGAACTCTCTCCACCGGTGGAAGATGCAATAATTTAAATAATCAGGACAAAGAGAAATGCTTTTATTATGTCAAATGTGATTTTTCCTTTTAATTTGCAAAAAATGAAAGTCAGTGAAAACAACAAATGGTCCTTGGTGACCTACAATCAAGAATAGTTAACTCATTTCTGAGAAATGAAGTTTGGTCAATACATAAAGAAAACAGGCTTCAGTGGGACTGACTCCTTGGAGAAATTAGGATGTTGCAGAAGCATTTCACACAGGTCACTTATTTTATTTTTAAAAATATATCTTGTTGAAATATTACAGATGTCTCTGCATCTGCCAATAGATCTCCTCCACCTTTCCTTGTCCCCTCCCTAGTCCTTCACTGTACTATTGGCCTGGGTCAATGGTTATGCTGCCACCCTTCACCCCTCACCCTCCACTTCCCTCTGAGTTTCCTCAGTCTATTGCATGCTTTCATGTCTATGGATTTATTTTGTACATGAGTTTATTTTAGTCATTAGATTCTACATATTAGTAAGATCATGTGATAATGTCTTCCTCTGACTGGCTTATTTCACTTAGCATAATACTCTCCAGTTTCCTCCATGGTGTCTCAAAGGATAAAATTTCCTTCATTTTTACAGCTGCATAGTATTCCATGGTGTAAATATACCACAGTTTTTGTTTTTTATGTGCTGTTTTACTAATGGGCACTTGGGCTATTTCCAGATCTTAGCTATTGTAAATAGTGCTGCTGTAAAATAGAGGTGCATATATTCTTTCTGATTGGTACTTTGGGATTCTTAGAATATATTTCTAGACATGGGATCACTGAGTCAAATGGCAGGACAACTGTGTCATATAAATTACTTAGTTCATTTCCTAATTGATTTCTTCTTTCCTTCCCCCCTTCTCTCTTTCCCTCCCTCCCTCCCTCCCTCCCTTCCTTCCTTCCTTCCTTCCTTCCTTCCTTCCTTCCTTCCTTCTCTCTCTCTCTCTCTCTCTCTCTCTCTCTCTCTCTCTCTCTCTCTCTCATAGAGAAAGAGGAAAGGAAAGGGATAAAGAGATAGAAACCTGGATGAGAGAGATACATGGATGGACTGCTTCCTGTACTGCCCCTACTGCGATTAGTCCTGAAACCTGGGCTTGTGTCTTGACTGGGAATAGAATCGTGAACTCCTGGTTCATAGGTTGATGCTCAATCACTGATTCACACTGAACAAGCATATTTTTTATATGAACAACTATAAACTTTTGCCTCTCCCTGTATAAGGCTAATGCTTACATATCGGTCTTATCCTTCCTGATTTTTTTTCTCCAAATACACTGACTGCATTATTTACAAATGCATAAAAATTTACACCTATCATATATAATAAAAGCATAATATGCAAATTGACCATTCCTTCGCGACGCCTAAGCCACACCCACTACCCAATCAGAGCGACTGTATGCAAATTAACCCAGCCAACATGGAGGCTGGCACTCAGGGAGCTGAGTAAACAGGCAGTGTTCCTTGCAGCAGGAGTGAAACTGTTTGTGGGCCTCTTGGGCTTCTCTCTGCTCTAGGGAACATCATATTTGCAACATTGTTTCAATCCTAGGAGCTGAAGCAAACAGCAGGCCGGGCCTGACTTCTAAGGGAAACATTGTTTCATTATAGAAGCCAGAGCTGAAGCAGAGAGGAGGTTTAGTTAACTGCCTAGGCCCAACTTTAAAGGAACAGTGTATCAATTATAGAAGATAAACAAACTGCAGAAACCTTTGTCCATCCAGCCTTGCTGGGACATTGGGTCAATGGGAGCTGTGGGCAGCATGAAAGTCTGAAAACAGCCATCAGCCCCTCACCCATGCTGGCCACACCCAAATGGGGTGAGGGACGTTACTGGGAGGCTTGGCCAGCCTGCAAACAGCCAAGAGCCCCTCACCCAGGGTGGCCAGGTACCCCAGTAGGGACCCAAAACCTGAAGGGACTGTGGGCAGCCTGAAGACGGCCCTCAACCCATCACCTAGGCTGGCCACACCCCAGTGGGGTTAGGATTCACACTTGGGGGCTTGGCCAGCCTGCAAACAGCCATCAGCCCCTCATCCAGGCTGACCAGGCACACCAGCAGGTAGAAATCCCCAGAGGGGTCTCAGAGTGTGAGAGGGCACAGGTCGGGCTGATGGACCGCCCGAGTGCACAAATTTTTGTGCACCGGGCCCCTAGTATCTTATAATTATAGACAAAACATACTTTTATTGTTTTCACAACAATATAAATGTACTAAGTGCCACTGAGTTTTACTTAAAAAAGGTCAAAATAGTAAGTTCTGTGTTATGCATCCATGTTTATGTATTTAAACATCTTATTTATCATAGAATATAAATTTTATCCAAGTTGTCACTTATGATATGCACTTTTAATTATAATCCCTTATGTCTTTCTTAATATGTATAAAATGTGTGGTTACATTACCTCTTCATTCCTTATACCCTTTGCCCTTGAATAATGTTAGGGATAGGGTGTCTGAACCCCTCACCCCTTACAGTCAAATTCCACCTATACTTTTAGACTCTCCCAAAATTTATTCAACTCTTACCATAACTCCCGGTTATTCAACTCTTACCTCAGTATTCAGAGGGGGTTGGTTTCAAGACCCTCTTGGGTACTAAAATTTGTCAATGTTCAAGTCCTTTACAGAAAGGAGATCAACACATACTGTTGACCCTCCTGCATTCAAGGACTCCTGGCCAGAGACTAAAAACGATACTGGCATTGTTTGGAGAAACAACAACAAACAAAAAACCAAAACCACATGTAAGTGTACTCATGTTGTTCAAGGGTCAATTCTACTCACATTTTGTGACTTCTTTCTTTTCTGATTTTTCTCTAAGAGACAACTTTTATCTACTGTTTTCCTGGTCCATTTAAAGTGATTTCTATGATGATTTTTATTATTTTTTGTTTATTTAGATTTGGTTGATTTTCCTTTTTTTTTTGTGCCAATTTTGCAGAAAGGTTAAAATTTTTTTAGATAGTCTTCTTTTTTTACATAAGCATTTTAGTGCTATAAATTTTGCTCTAAGTAATGTTTCAGCTGTGTCCTCAATATTTTGACATTTTGTGCTTTAATTATCACTTATTTAAAATATTTTAAATATCTATTTTGATTTCTTCATGGACCCATGTTTTATTTACATTTGTGTTAGTGTCCATACATTTGGTGCTTTTCATCATGTCTTTCTGTTGTTTTAATTCTATTGTGGTTAGAGTTTCATGCTTTGTATAGTTGGAATAATATTGTATCTCAGAATATGGCCTTTTGTTCTTTTTACTAATCCTCATGGGAAGACAATTTTTTCAATTGATTATCAGAGACAGAGGAAGAGGGGAGGGAAGAGATGGGGGAGAAAGAGAAACAGACAGACAGACATTGATGTGAGAGAGATTGGTTGCTTCCCACATGTGCCACAAATGGGACAATGGTTTGACCTGCAACCCAGGTACATGCCCTTGATCATGAATGAAACCCATGACTCTTTCATGCACAGGCCAACCCTCGAAACACTGAGATACACTGGCCAGGCCTGGTCTATTTTTATTATACATGTGTTATGTATTTTTTTTCTTGAACTTTTTAGTTTTCATTTCCAGAAATGTAATTTGAATCTTTATAATTATTTCATGAATAGTGGGTAGAATCTAAGAATATTCCTTTATTAAGGTTTTCCACAAATAAAGAATTGGAAATTGACTCATGTGATTATGGAAGCTGGCAAGTCCAAAATCTGCAGACTAGAGACCCAGGACAATCTTAGTTTGAGGGCAAAGCCAGGTTGCTGAAGGACTACAGCCAGTTTTGTAGCTGAAATCCAAAGTATTGCCATATCAAAGTATACATATTTTTAAATTGTAGGTTTTCTGATTGTGTGTCAAAAACTTTAGCAGTTCAAAGTTGCACATGTGCTATAGAAAATAACCCTTTTGCCTGTGATCTAATTCAGCAACAGATTAGAGTTCATTTCAAAATTGTACATAGTAGAATCAGGAAAAGCTGATGTTGCAGATGAAGTCTGAAGGTATCTGCTATAGAATTCTGTTACTGTGGGTGGTGTTGGATGAAGGACACACTATGGGGGACAATATTCCTTACTCATGTCCACCAATTTAAATGTTAATGTCATACAAAATACCCTGAAGGAATCACCCAGAATAATGTCTCACCAACTATCTGGGTGTCATTGACAAGTCAACACATAAAATTAATAGTCACACAGGGATGAGCTTAATTCTTTCAGCAATAATGTGTGACTTTTGTGCAAAGTATTAACAAGCAGGGAAACTCAACTGAGCCTTTACAACTAGGGGTTTCATTGGGTTCAGTCATGTAGGCATGCAGGACCCACAGGACTGGCCTTAACTACTCAACTACTTAGTCTCCAGCCCCCCACAGGACTTCAGGCATAAAAAGCCTCACTCTTTAAAAAAAATATATTTTATTGATTTTTTACAAAGAGGAAAGGAGATGGGTAGAGAGTTAGAAAAATCGATGAGAGAGAAACATCGATCAGCTGCCTCCTGCACATCTCCCACTGGGGTTGTGTCCACAACCAAGGTACATGCCCTTGTCCAGAATCAAACCTGGGACCCCTCAGTCCAAAGGCTGATGCTCCATCCACTGAGCCAAACCGGTAAGCAGCAGTTGGACATCTTTAGCACCGCTGAGGAGGTAGGAGAGGCTCCCACCACGACCGCTGTACTGGCAGCCATTAGCCTGGCTTGTGGCTGAGCAGAGCTGCCCCTGTGGAAGTGCATGACCACTAGGGGAAGCTCCTGCATTGAGCATATGCCCCCTGGAGGTTAGCGTGTGTCATAGTGACCAGTCATTCTGAGTGGTTCTGCGTTAGGGTCAATTTGCATATTACCTTATTATTATATAGGATTTTTATGTAGGCTAGAGGCCTGGTGTATGGGTGGGAGGTGGCTGGTTTGCCCTGAAGGGTGTCCTAGATCAGGGTGGGGTCCCACTGGGGTGACTCTCCAGCCTGGGTGAGTGGCTGAGGGGTGTTTGCAGGCTAGCCACAGCCCCTTCAGGGAGGGGGTCCTCTTGGGGTGCCTGGCTAGCCTGGGTGAGTGGCTGATGGCTGTTTGCAGGCTGGCCACAGCCCCTTCAGGTAGGGGGTCCTCCTGGGGTGCCTGGCCAGCTTGGGTGAGGGGCTAATGGCTGTTTCCAGGGAGACTGGCTGGAATTAGGTATCTGGGATTTATTTATCTTCTATAATTGAAACTTTGTTGCTTTAACCAGAGCCCAGGTGGCGTTGCCCCTGACAACCCAAGCTCCCAGCTCTTCCTTGAGCCCAAGCTGGCTGGAAGCAGGTCTCTGGGATTTATTTATTTTCTATAATTGAAACTTTGCTACTTGAGCAGAGGCCACAGCCCGCCAAGGCAGGTAGGAACCTTTGCTTTCTTCATCACGGGGGCAAGCCTCCTGTTTGTTACAACTCTGTGGCTGCTGGCCGCCATATTGGCTGGGTTAATTTGCATATAGTCACTCTGAGTGGCTCGTGAGTGCGGCTGTTGCTGGTGGGTATGGCTTAGGTGTAGTGGAGTGACACCAATTTGCATATTACTCTTTTATTAGATTAGATTATTATTTGTTGCAATTTTTATTCTTTATCCCTGTGTTCCTCCTTTGTTTCCTATTTTTTTTTCTTTAACATTTCTTGCATTGCTGGTTAGGTGGTAAAAAACTCCCTTAGTTCTCTTTTGTCTGTGAATCTCCTGATTTCACCCTCAATTTTGATTGATAGCCTTGCTGGGTACAGTATTCTTGGATTCAGGCCCTTCCTTTGCATGACTTTGTCTATTTCATTCCATTCTCTTCTTGCCTAATGTGTTTCTGTTGAGAAATCAGTCACTAGTCTGAGGGGGGATCCTTTGTAGGTAATTTTCTGTCTCTCTCTGGCAGCTTTTAAGATTCTTACTTTGTTGTTGGTGTTTGCCAGTTTAATTATGTTGTGCCATGGCATTGGTCTTTTGGGGTTCATTTTGTTTGGGACCCTGTGAGCTTCTTGGATTTGTGTATGTTTTTCTTTCCTATATCAGGGAAGTCTTCTGTCATTATTTCTTCAAACAAGCTTTCTATTCCTTGCTCAGTTTCCTCTCCTTCTGGCACCCACCCTTATTACATGGATGTTGTTTCTTTTTGTGTTGTTCCAAAGTTCTCTTAGGCTCTCCTCCTACTTTTTAATTTTCTTTTCTAGAAAGTGTTCTGCTTGGGTACATTTTCCTACCTTGTCTTATAGCTCATTGATGCCATCCTCTACTTCTTCTAGTCTACTGTTGATGCTTTCAATTGAGTTCTTTATAGCAGTGATGTCATTTTTCATTTCTTCTTGGTTCTTCTTCATTTCTTCTTGGTTCTTATACATATTTTTGAATTTGTCTTTCATTCTTCTCAACCACCTTATGACCCTTTCTTTGAATTTCTTCTCTGACAGGTTGCTTGCCTCCATTTCATTTATGTCCGTTTCTGGTGATGTTGTTTCTCTTTCATATTTGGGCTGTTTCTTTAACTCCACACGATCTCTCTAATCTGGGTGTCTGGATATGTAATGCTCTGTCATCTGTGTTGATTTAAAGGCACAAAGTACAGCACAAGAAAGCACAATGCTCAAAGTATTGAACACAAATACATTCATGATGCCAATAACCCCAAATTGTCAGGGCCTGTCTGACAAATGAACCAGGGTGACTGAGGTAAGGTAGGGAGGTGGGAATTGAGAAAAAGTAAGACAAGAAAAAGCTGGGGTCGGGAGGTCTGCAAGTCTTTATCGACTGCAGTAACTTTATTAACTGCCTAATATCTTTTATGCACAAACACTGAATAGGAGGTCTATTAAAAGAAATGTATTCTTTGTTTCTTTAAACATCTAAGGGAGAGAATCCTTTGTACAGCATATCTCAGTAAATAGTTACAGACTTCTTGGCAAAGCCATGAAAGAATGCTCTCATTCTACTGATAATTCGCCATCCAAACCAGCCTGGGAAAACTGTGTGGGTAGAGGACTGCATCTTATCAGTCCCTTCAGGTGCAAGGACTTTGTCAGCTTACACACTGGTCTCCCCACAGATCCCCTTTCTTTATTTTTTAGGCGAAGTTCATGTCATCCTATTTGCAGGGATCAGATGCTGGACCCGATGGTTCAGAAGCAGAGTGAAAGTAAACAGAGAATAGTGAGAGCAAGGATAACAATAATTATCAGAGACCAAATAAAAGACTGTAACTCATGAAAAGACATAAGGCTTTGAATTTAATTAAAAATATTCTGTGCTACTTTGTTAGAGGGAAACAAAGCAGAACCTGCATCTTTATTTATTTATTTTTTTTTAAAGAAATTTTCTTTTATTTATTTTTTTTTATTTCATTGCTTAAAGTATTACAACAAGTGATAGATAAGTATTACAACAGATGATAGATAGATCTCCATTTTTCCCCTTGCCCTTCCCCCCCCTCCTCCCTAACCCCTAGTTTCCCGTGTCCACTGATTATGCTCCTATGCATGCATGCAAGTCCTTCAGTTGATCTCCCAACTCCCCCCCAACCATCCCCAGCCTTCCAGCTGTAGGATGATAGTCTGTTCAAGGCTGCTCTGTCTCTGTATTTGTTTATGTTTATCATTTTGTAATGGTCTTTATTATCCATAAATAAGTGAGGTCATGTGGTAT
>PVJC01055677.1:0-10133 GCA_004026665.1 Murina feae
ACCTGGAAGAGGGTCCTATCCAAAACATAACCATGCTGGCACCTTGACCTTGGACTTTCCAGCCTCAAAATTGTGAGGAACAAATGTTTGTTGCTTGTAAAACGATGTGATCTTAGCATATAAACTTAGCTCAGTTTAGCTTAGGCTGTTCTACAGCCCAAACAAGCTAAAACAGTTACCAACATTTTTTTTCACCAGAACCTATCAAGGTAGATACTATTTTTATGTTCATTTTGCCCCTAAGGAAAGTTGGCTAAGTGGGTGAATATAACTGGAGATACATTAGATGAGAAAACTGATAAGCTGTCAGAAGTGCAAACTGCCAAGTGAACATGCCTGTTTTTCTTGCTAGGGTGACCAATCCTCCTAGGACTGTCCTGGTTTTAGTACTGAAAATCCTGCATCCTGGGAAAACCAGGACAATCTGTCACCCTGTCTTACCCAGAAAACTGTAAATAAGACATTAGACAATTCATGCAGTCAGATACCTGGCCATTGAAAATGCAGTGACCAAAACCTGGGGGATGGGGTTTAGAATCTAAAGCTATCAAGTTATGTAATACCTGGTTGCTGCACCCACCCAGCTTCCTTCAAAGGAATGCTGAGACAGGAAGTCATTAATGAACTGAAAAGGAGCGGACGCCCAGAGATGCGGTCCATGGTCTGACCCTGGGAGATAAAGATGGTAAGTAGGTCAGCCTGGCTATCAAGCCTCATGCTTTCAGACTGAATCTGATCCACAAAAAGCCCGGAAGGTATGCTGGCAGTAGCAGAGCCAACCCCTGCGGGCACCCTGACCAGGAGAAACTAGCTTAGTATTCCAGAGAGGAAAATTTCTCCTCTCCCAATTCAACTTTTTTTTCTCAATACATTGGAAGTGTTGACTTCATCATTCTGGTAAAGTAACCATCAGTATTTCACATGTAATGTGTGTGTGTGTGTGTGTGTGTGTGTGTGTGTGTGTGTGTGTTACACGCCTGCGTGTTGCGGGGAGGTAATTACTGCATAGGTGGCATTGTCTGCTCATCTAGGCAGAAACTGTAGTGTTCATTCATGCCATTGGGTAATTGAAGTGAAGCAATTACGTATCCTATTTTGAAAGAGGCATTAAAAAAATCCACCACTAGATGATTCAGACTTAATTATCTTGTCTTTGCGGCAGCTGGGTTCAAAGCTCAAGTGGAGAACACATCGACTTCAAAGGCAGAGGGAATCGACCGTGCTCCCCAGCTTTGGGCGCTTCCTCAGCTTAAGGTAAGAATCATGAACGAGCTTCTGGTCTCTGCCAGTGCAGGATCTCCGGACGAGGATTACCTCCCACTGGAGAGGTCCCGGATCTGGTCGGACACCCTGAGGGGGCAGCTGTCACGTATTCTGATTTATTGTCTGCCTCCGTTTTTATGTTTTATTTGCTTTTTATGTCACTCACACTCACCCAGGGACTGTGAACAGCTCTAAGAAAGAAAAGAGGATTGGCTGGGACTACATGTTCAGTTTTGTATCATTCAGCAGTGTTAAGAAGGTTGCTTAAGAGTCTGGACTTCTTTTTGCTTCCATTTCAATGGGGAACCCAGCACAGTGGCAGAAAAGTCTAGCTTGTGTCTCAACCAGTGTGGTTGGGATTAAGGAGCTGCTGTGACCTCTCTGTTTGGGGGCCAGGTCTTCATAAGTAACCTACACCCTGCCCTGCCAGAACAAATGACACTCCCACTTGCCTAAAAGTTTTAACGTGTCCGTGTTGTATATGGAGTTTGGGGAAGAAAGACTTGGTGTAAATTTTCAAGCCCCTTGTCATTAGAGATCTTGATATAAGTCTGATGTGTGGACTGAATCCCTTGAAATATTCTCCAGTTCTTCCCCTATCTCATACTTATTGATTTCTTACATACATTTTGTCTTCACCTTTAGGTTGGAATATTATTATTACCGTAGGCTTCTTTAAACCAATTGAACTAAATTTTTCCCCCTTTGCCTCTGTGTGGAAAGCTACATTTCATTCACTCATCACTTCTTTAACCAATTACTCAATTCTGTCAAAGCTCTCCCCCATGAGTGGTAATAGCAAATGGATCTGTCTCGGGAATTTTCTCAGTTTTACCAGTTTTCTTATTTCTAGTCATCGGAATGGCTCAGGCAAGGGCCATCTAATCTAGGAGTGTTATTCCGCCCATACGTTGGTATGGAAATGTGATGGGTTCCGAGGACTTGAATCTTAGAAAGAAGCAATCCTCAGAAGCAACAGGGTAGGTTCCTTGGCTGGCAGGGTGTTAAAATCATCTTGGATCCCTTCTTTTAACAGGCTACTCGCCCTGCCCTTACTTGTCAGCCAAATGACTTAACCTTTTAGGAGTCATCTCCTTGCTTGGCAAAGTTCTTTCCCTCCCCAGCCCATAAATTATCCTCCTAGCCTAAAGTGACCAGACGTCCCGCTTTTGGCGGGACAGTCCTGATTTTTAACAGTTTGTCCCGTGTCCCACCGTGTTTTTAAAAAGTCCCGATTACTCTGTAATATTTTAAGTAATAATAAAAAAAAAAAAAAAGGAAAAAAAAAAGAACTCCCCTCCCCCGACAATGGTGTGCTTTAAATCTGGTCACCTTATCCTAGCCAAACAATTCAACTCAAAATTACATATAATTCATCCCTTTATAGGCCAGTAATTTCAATCACTCATAAAGTTTTTAGAGGAAAAATATGTTTTCCTATATGCATTGTTGAGGTCCTGGATCTCCATCCATGTGGACCGCTTCAGAAACTTCCTTTATCTAGAAAGGGAAACAGATTTTTGCTGCTGGAAGGAAATATAAAAACTTCACTTGTGCCCAAGGAAAGACAAAGGGATTTGCACTTGATGCTTGAAAATTTCAAACACTTAATTTGTTTTCCCACATGGAAGATGTCATCAAGGAACTCCTATTTAAAATTCCCAAGTGAAGATTAAAATTCCAGCATTTATCAAGTCATTAAAAGGGGAAAAATTATAAATAGTAAAAGCAGGAGCCAGAAGAACAGGTTTGATTCCCAGGTGCTTGACTTACTATGTGGCTTCAGACAGGTCATTCAGACTCCCTAAGCCTCTGTCCACATGTCCAAAACAGAGGTCGGACAACATCCGCCTCAAAGCATTGTTTTGAGCTTCTTAGCAAGTCGTGACTCTACTTTGGTTTATCATGCTTTTTCTCTATAGAAATGGAGAGCTATTTATATGATGGTTTGATTTTCTCATTTTTTCACTCCGTTCTAGAACCTTTCTTAGTTAACCAGGATTTTGTAAGTTGGTCAGTTAGTAAGTATTTACTGAGTTCCTACTATGTGCTAGGCAAGATATCATTTCTACTTTAATTTGCACACAGTTTAATGGGTATAGTTTTTTTGGTCTAACGTTTTTTTCCATTGCTTTCCACTGCTATGAAAAATGTTTTCCTCTTTTGAAAAATGTGTCTTATGCCTGCCTTGGTATGACACATCCATTTATAGTTCTTTGCCTACAGAAATTAGCATGACTACACGTTCATATGACCTCACCTTTTGTTAAAATGTAGAAACACTTCTGTACCAGTTGATGAATAGCCACAAACCTGAGCCCCAGGAGTGTTTTGCTGACTCCCACAGTCCCATTCATCTCTGCTATCCCCCAGGTCAACTGAAGGGTTAAGACAGGCCTAGCACAGATGGCAACTGGACCTACCTCCTAAGTCCATTCTGAGTGTAAGATGTGCCTCCCGGAATGTGGAAGAGCTCACACTTGCTTACCCACTCCTCGCATTTCTTCCAGCCCTCAGGTTACTCATTTCTTGGCCAGAGACCCTCCTCTCCTACCCAAGTCCCTTCCCCTTAGCTCTCAGTCTCTTTCCTCTGTGCTTCCCTTAGTGTGTTCTGCACCCTGATCATCCTCCAGCCACCCCTCCTTAGCCCTGCCCCTGGCATTGCTGCCCAGGTACTTTCTGTAGATTGTCCTCTATAACCCAAACCAAGTCTGTAGGGCTGAAACATCACCCTGAATGCATACGGCCTTAACAGTGTTAAAATAATGAAATAACTGAGTAGGAATAGTAAATAGTCACTACTCTCAGTCCCCATGCCCCGTACCCCCAACCACACTGACCACTCCTCCTCTCCATGAGCCAGTGCCTGGCCTCGCTGACTGTGCTCCAGGACTGTGGCCAACACCTGCTCTCATGGGTTCCTGTGCTCTGCTAGTATATAGGTGCTTTTTCAATCACCTCTGCAAAGAACTATAATGTAGAGTGAGGTGAGGGCTATTTCTTCATTTATGATTCACTGATTTATTATACAAATACCTAACCATCACTCCCATGTCCAAGACACTGAGCCAAGCTCTAGGACCTCCAAACCAGATCAGGTCTGTGCTATTCTGGTGCTTCCATTCCAGTAGGAGAGACAGACAATAAGCAAGAACATACACACGTTTCAATATATGTTTTGACTGAGGGTTCCAAAGGAAGTGAGATTAGCTCTGGGAATTCAGAAGTGGTTTCAGAAAGAAGGCTGTGTTTAAAATGGACCTTGCCCTCGCTGGTTTGGCTCAGTGGATAGAGCATCAGCCTGCGGACTGAAGGGTCCCAGGTTCGATTCCAGTCGAGGGCACATGCTCGGGTTGTGGGCTCGATCCCCAGCAGGGGGCATGCAGGAGGCAGCCAATTGATGATTCTCATCATTGATGTTTCTATCTCTCTCTTCCTCTCTCTTTCTCTCTTAAGTCAAAAAAAAATAAAAAATAAAATGGACCTTTGGATGCCAGGGTTTCTGAAGGCCTGCGTCAAGGGGAGCAGCATAAGCACAGGCATTGGGCAGGAAGCATGGCCTGTGTTTACAAACCAGGAGTCCAGCTTGTCTGTCCAGTGGGGTACACAGAGAGGGCCCCTGGGAGATGAGGTGAGCACTAGAAGAAGGTTGACTGAGCCAGCCTCTCCTCACACCTGAAGGTGGACTTACGCTGTACAGAACAGACACGTAGTAGGTACACACTTTTCAACCTCATGGCCGTCTGTCAAAATACCTGCATGAGCATTCACCAATCTGAGCTTAGGTCCACTGTATGAGTTGGGCAGCTTGTGCACTGGACAAATGCCAGCCCAAGGGGTGAGTGGGGCAGCCCTTGCTCGCCCCATCAAACTGGATGCACTGATGTGGGGTTTTCCTAAAAGGCTTTTCACCAGCTGCACGTTCTGCCAGAGGCCACCTTTACCCATTACACACAAAAGCCAAGATAGGCTAGCAACAGTCCTCCCCAGATACTCCCTTCCCTGGTCAAACTGCTCTATTTTTTTCAAATAAATCCTTTTGTCTGTGCCACCCCCATTCCCACTTCTATGGCCTTACCCATTACCCCACACAAGCCCCTTTATCAAAGCTCTCACTTATCTTGGCCATGCAACACACACACACACACAGTGGTGCTCTCTCTCTCTCTCTCTCTCTCTCTCTCTCTCTCTCTCTCTCTCTCTCTCACTCTGTCTCTGTCTGGCACACCTCTTGCAATAACCCCTTTTCCTTCATCCAGATTGCTTCTGAACCCCTTTTGAATCCTTTCCTGCCCTACCCCTCCCTCTGTCTAAATGACTCCCACAACTTCCTCTTCTTCGATTATCCCCACAAATGTTTCTCTGATCTGTTTCATATTTGTGTGTTAACTCGGTGAGCCTCTGTCACCTGTGGGTCTTTGGCATGTGTGAATGCAGCAATGATAATTTACTGAGATTATAAACTCCTCTAACTATCAATAAGGCTTGTGAATGTATTACTCACTTGGCTGTCATTAAAAGAAATCCATGTCACTGTTGCTATCTGTGCTTCATTCATCAAGAAAATGGGGTGGCATTAATTCATTGAGTCCATTAAATCAACAAGTATGCATTGAACGTTTAACATATGCCAAGAACAAGCAGGATAACAGTGAAGAAGATGTGGTCTCTCTCCTTAAAGAAGATGTTTATTAAGATTTTTTGGTGTATCTACCATGTGCCAGGCATCGTACCAGACTTTGGAAATATAAAAGTAAGATAATGCCTATGATGAAGGGACAAAGACAATCAGAATATAGGATGGTGCATATCAAGATCTGCTCCAAGTGCTGTGGGAACTCAGAAGGCTAATCTGGCCCACTTCACAGTCTCCAGGAAGAGACATTCATTCATTCAATCAATCAATCATTTAGTATTTACCCATTGCCTACTGTGCACCAGTCGCTGTTCAAGGTGCTGAAGCAATGCTATTCTTCCCCCATGAAACCTAAAAATTCCAGCAGGAGAGACAGGCAATGAACAAATGAGTTACTATAGACTATGCTAGATGATGATATGTGCCTGGAAAAAAATAAAGGAGTGACATAGAGAATATCAGGGTCCCAGAGGCCAAGGGGGTAACAATCCTTGTTTTGTATAGAGTGGTTGGGAAAGGCTTCAGTGAGATAACACCTGAGATACCGAAGAAAGTGAAAGATAGCCATGTGATTACCTGTGGGGTGATTCTGCCAGGCAGAAGGAACAACAAGTGCAAAGACCTGAGGATACAGGTCCCATGGAGTATTCAAGAAAGAAGTCAGCCAGTGAGGCCGGGGACAGGTGAGCCAGGCAAGTGTGTTCAGGAAGGAGGTCAATGAGAAGGTCGAGGTGTGGAGCAGGCATGGCCTTGCAGCTGGTGGAAGAGCTCTGGCTTTTATGCTAAATAAGATGGGGAGCCACTCCAAGGCTTTATGGGGTGGAAGGGACAAGATCTGACTTCATTTCAGGAGGCCTGTTCGGCTGTGATGTGGAACATAGCCAGAGGCGGGCAAGGGAGGCAGAGAGACCAGTAAGGAGCTTATTGTGAACGTTCATGAAATGATACTGGCTTGGTATAACGGTCGGAGGTATAGCAGCGGAAGTGGTGAGCCTGCCTGAAAGCTCATGATGTCTCAGTGCATGCATGCATATGTAGTGTACAAAGTGCAGTGGAAGCACAGGGGAGACGGTGGTGAACCCACTGCAAAATGACATGCTGAGGGAAGCTGTCACAGAGCGGACATTGGAGCTGGCCCTAGCAGATCCTAAAACTATCCTCACCCCCATCCCAGAATTCCCCAAGGCACATCCCAATCATTACATGTACTGTAAGGCTCTTGTATTATATTGCATTGTATCATCCTGTATTGTGTTATAATCATCTGTGTGTGTATGTGTGTACACGTGGGTGTGTGTGACTCACCACTAGTCTATGGGAAGTAGAGGTCAGGGGCCACACATGGATCATCTGTACATCCTCAGCATCTAGAACATGTTATGGTGTGTTTAACAAATGATTACTGGATGGATAGATGTACAGTAGTTCTGGAAGTGAACAATGAAAATGAGAAAACCTAGAAATGCTGGGTGGAATTGACCAATGAGAAAGTCAAGAATAACCAAGGAGCCATAAATGTCGGTTAATTGCAGATGTGTTCAAAGATGGTCCAAGTCCTTTGGGGATGTTTCCTCCTGTGGAATGTCTACATCTCATCTGCTTGGACCACACATCCTGGAATCAAAGCAAGGGCTACTCAGCGGGCTCTGGACTATGGTGAGTTGGGTGCTTTCAGAGGCCAGGCTGGAGAGTAGAGTCTGTGACCAAAACCAGAAGCTCGTAGAGGACTGTGTCATAACTGACACAAGCTCTGCTGTGAGATGGTCTGGTCCCTGATGCAGATGGCTGGGAAGAAAGCGTTGTCTAAACATAATTACCTTAACAGTCGGCATAGCCAAATACTTACTGCCACGGATCCTCTCTCTCTCTCTCTCTCTCTCTCTCTCTCTCTCTCTCTCTCTCTCACACACACACACACACACACACACAGTGAACATCTCAGAGAATTCATTATAGGGTAGAGGGAAGGAGATTTGTAGTACAAGTAGTAACTTACAGTTTCAGAAAGGGTTTGATTCCGAAAGACACAGAGTTTCCTAAAATTGTGTGTGTGAAATTTAATGGGGATGATGATCATGCATTTTTCTTGAGGGAGGCTCTGTACATTTGTTAGAGGCACAAAGGCATCTGCAAGATTAAGCACAGGCAAAGGAAAGTGTTGGACTGAGATTTTCTTCGAGCTAAATTAGATAAGGACAGATTGGGATAAGGGAATAAAGGAACTTCAAAATGAAAGTCTGTGGGCCTATTCTCTCTCACCTGTAAATGTTGGCTTAAGATTAGCTAAAGGAAGGTTGATATTCACTAATGTCCCATGTTACAGATGAAGGAAGTTCGAGATAAAGAGATTTTATAACTTGCAGGTCACACAGGCTAGTAAGTGGCAGTATTGGGATTCCTTCAAAGCTTTCTGATAGTGCTTTCGGTTCCATCTTTCCATCCTTACATTCGATCTTTACATCCCTTTATTGCAATATTATTCACGATATTATAGAGGACAAACTCTTTCCTACTTCATGTCCAACAAGGATAGAGTAAGTGGAAATGAGCTGAAGCTGCAAAGTAAGGAATAAAGGCTCAGTTTCCTTCTTCACAAGGTGAAGATGAAAAGATCACTCTTCATTGCTGTGGAAGTTACTTTTCTCAAGCTCTTTAATGGGAAGCGGCCTCTTTTTCTCTCTGAACTCAGAGGAATGTGTTCTGTGGTGCTATCACATGAAGACAGGTCTATTCCCAAATAAAAAGCTGTGGTTTTCAACCTTTCTGGAGTCCTGGGATTCTTTGAGAATTTGATGAAAATGTGGACCCCCTGAAAAATGAGATACATATAGGGTGGGGCAAAAGTAGGTTTAAAGTTGTATGTGACACACAGTTTATTATTTATAAAATATATTTTTATTGATTTCAGAGAGGAAGGGAGAGGGGGAGAGAGAGATAGAAACATCAATGATGACAGAGCATCATCAATCAGCTGCCTCCTACACGCCCCCTACTGGGGATCAAGCCCATAACTCAGGCATGTGCCCTAACTGGAAATTGAACTGTGACCTCCTGGCTCATGAGCCATGCCAGCTGGGCCAGTTTATTTTTATATTATTATTCATTAATTATTTTCCATACGAACCACTGTAAACCTACCTTTGCCCACCCCTTTAGGCACATGCACAACCAATCACCATCTTTTATTAGAATTTCAAGAGGTCCAAAAGTTCCCAAAGGCCCTTGGACTTCAGGCCAAAAATTCCTGAGCTTGAAGAATCTAGGGCTGGGGGGAATGACTTTCTGGAACTGGCTGTAATAAGCCATAGATTATGGAGTCAAATTGCCGAAATTTGAGTATTGGATTCCCCAGTTCTTTGCTGGGTGACCTAGGCAAGGATTAACTTATTTGAGGTTCAGTTTCACCATCGATAAAATGTGGGTAATGATAATATTTCATACTTTTCCTATCATAATGTCCTGTGATAACATTCTTCGGCCCTGGCCAAATAATGAAAAATCTCTCATGCTGTGAGCTCTGGGGTTTGGGGCAATTTTATTAGCCCCTCTGAGAACCAATGTTTCCATATGTAAAGCAAGGGCAATAATACCCACCTTGTAAGACTGCCATTTTCTAAGCATCTAGGAGAATGCCTTATTCAATAAACTTAACTTTCTTTGGTTCTTTCACAGGCGTTCAAGCTGGGATGGAGATAATTGAGCAAATGGCCAAAGAAAGAAGCCTTCCAGATTTAAAAGGTTCCGAATCTCTTGAATTTCTGAAGGTTGATTATGTGAACTACAATTTCTCAAAGTAAGTAAAAGGGAAGAGCAACGTTAGCAGCGAAACTAAACTCGCAGGTATAGGAGATACTGTTCTGCTGTAACATCAGGCCCTGCAGAGTAGAAGTTAACCATCCTTTGGCAAGATGCTTATCAGAAAATGAGCAAAGGAAAAAGGGGTCATGAAGTTGACAAAAAGTGTGGCATTTGGGACAGAACACCTGGGTCCAGGTCATGTCTCCGCTGCACACTCGTTGTGTGCACTTGGCGAATCTGCTCAGAGTCTGAGTGTCCCTATGTCCTTGTCTCTCTCCTAAAATGAGAATTCTAATTCAATACAGTTGTCAGCTGCAGCCACCTTATCCCTCGAATTCTACAGGAAATTCCATTGCTACCCTTACCTCCATAAACCTAGAAGCAGAATTCAACCACAGTCTCAAGAATAACGACTCCCATCAAATGTTCTCTTATG
>PVJC01055678.1:0-10129 GCA_004026665.1 Murina feae
AGGGAGGGAGAGGGGGAGAGGGGGAGAGGGAGAGAGACGGAGAGAGAGAGAAGAGTTTATTCACGGAAGGAAGGGCAGATGAATACACAATAAGAAGGTAGTCATTTGCAACCCAAGGAGAGAGAGGCCTCAGAAAGAACCAACCAGGCTAACATCTTGATCTTGGATTTCCAACCTCTAAAACTGCAAGAAAATGAATTTCTGCTTGTCAGACACCCAGGCTGTGATATTTTGTTCATGGCAGCCCTAGCAAACTAGTACAACTGGGGTGGGCGTGGGCGTGCTTTGACAAAAAGAACAGCGTCTCAGGAGGTGTGTTAATCAGTACATTGGGGAAGAAAGTCAGGGTTGAAGAAAGCAGCAGCTCTACACTAAGTGGGTTTATTGATGGGGGGTGTATTGCATAAATACTCCTCCTGCCTCCTCTGACTCACCCTTCCATATTTGTCAGTAGCAAACAGAACAGTTTTGTGACACCTCACTATTGGCTTTAATGAGTCATGGATCATTTCTCAGTCATCAGCCTAAGAACAAACGCTTGCACTGCCTTCATACTGCCCAATATCCAGAAGGGCCGTAGACCCACGCCAGAAAGGAGTGTTTAGGGGAGGGCTGCACTTCCTTCCTGACATTCATAAGATTTGCTTGACACCTAGACCTCAAGCCTTGGACCACGCATCAGTCATCTGCCCAAAGGCACTGGCCATTCATCTTTCTGAGATAATTTTCTTCTTTCGGCCTACAGAGAGCTCTGGGCTGTCCTTGGCCAGGGAAAGCATGTTGACTGTTTCATACACTGAAACATAAATCACTCTCCCTAGGCCTTGTTAACTTCTGCTTATAAAATCTTTTAATGTAGAACTGTCAGGACCCCATGAACATAATGGGTGGTGACAGGTTTAGGATTAAAATCTTCTCAGGTAGTTAGGATGGTAAGTTAAGTTATAAATTGCGTTTAAAGAGCTGAAGCATGAACTATGAGCTTCATATGCTTAGTCCAAATGAGGCAGCTGGGACAAGTATATGCTAGTAATTCATCTTAATTATTTGTCAGCAAAGCCATCATAATAAGAGATCTCTTTCATTTTTATTAAGATGACCCTTCATAATCTCTAAGGCAGTGGTTCTCAACCTTCCGGCCCTTTAGATACAGTTCCTCATGTTATGACTCAACCATAAAATTATTTTCATTGCTAATTCATGACTGTAATGTTGCTACTGTTATGAATCATAATGTAAATATCTGATATGCAGGATGTTCTTAGGCGACCCCTGTGAAAGGATCATTCGACCATCAAAGAGGTCGAGACCCACAGGTTGCGAATGGCAGCTCTAAAGGGTCTTGTTTGAAAAGCACCATTGAAAGGGAGAATTTGAGTTTTCTGGGGTTTGGGATTTTATGTTTCAAACAAGGAGACCTGAATCAGAAAAATATACCAATGTAGATAAAGATATAGCTCAAGTCTCCAATTAGAGGCACATCCATAATTCTCTCAGATGACCTCTTTTGCTGCAGTGCCAGGGCATCAATTGGCTCATAATTTCTCTAAAGACTTCTCAGGGTTCAGTAGACAGGGATGACTGTTTACTTACAGGAAGGTGAGGCTTTGAGGAAGGACCAGAATTCATCACTACAACCTATAGAGGGGGCATGGGTTGTGTAATATTGAAGTTGAAGAGTAGGCAAAGCAAATAGCAACTATCTCCAGCTCTAGAGAAACAGTTTTCTCAGGGTGGCTAAAAAAGGATGGATGGCTATAATGAGAATGCAATTTGAATGAGAATCTGGGCAAGAACCAGGTTGAACAATGGATGGGGAGAGAGAAACAGACCCCCACTCCTTAGAACTCGGGAATTCAGTGATCCGTTCCCTTCTAAGAACTTCCCAGTGCTTGGGGAGCACACAGAAGCACCCTAAGAAGTCAAACTAACAGAATCTTTTATGCATTTATTCAATGCCTACTGTGTGCCAGCACTAGTCCAGGGCCTGGGACACTTTGCAAACAAAATCTCCAAAAACCTAGCTCCTCCAAAAACTTACACATTCTAGGGGGACCAGTTACTCCACATCAAGCCTCATCCATCAAATCCAGACCAAGGCTACTTATGTGATTTGTTACTTGAGACAAGAGCTACCTGGGAAGAGTAGCCTCAGACAGCTGGGAAAATAGGGCCAGGAAATGAGATAGAGGGGTTATCTGGCAGAGTCACACATCCTCTTTGGACCAATGCTTCTGGGAAGAGAAGCCTTTTCGAATCTTGAAGAAGCTCTACAGTTCAGCAGCAGTTCACCAAGATGTTTCTGAGTCTTAAAACATGTAACAAGTGCTTCAGACAAACTGCATTACAGGGCTTCAGAGAACCATCTGCCAGAGTTTAATTTGCTTCTTAGGACCAAGAGGATTATAAATCATGCAATAACACATCTAGGAATAGTCTTTCCTCCATATTTGCAGCTTTTAAAAAATCAAATGTAGTAGCATCATATTATTTTACCATTCTTTTGTTGGTGAATTCTTTGCCCAGAACTTCTCATTGATGGACAGAAACAAAATGTAATTTCACCTATATGATGCACAGTTTTACACTATATGCAAATATAAAGTAATTGGGGATTCTTTACCACATGAATTTTTAATAGTATTTTTTAATTAAATTTATAAGACTGTGTCTATGTCATTCCCAAGAGTCATTAGCATATTCTCAGCTCAAAGTTGAAGCATCTACAGCATGAACATCTGAGGCACATGGGTAAAATTATTTGGGAAAGACAAGACTTCCATCCCACTGTCATCAGGAAATGCACTTAAAGTTGTATTTCTAATAATCAGATTCTTCATTTAGCAAACATTTGTTGAGTACCTATTGTACCAAGCACAATTTTCCTCTAGGAGCTCCAAATCTGGTGAAGGTGAAACATGTGAACACAGAAATTCCATAAAATAAAATATGCTATAAAGAAGTATATTTCAGCCCTGGTCAATGTTGCTCAGTGCTTAGAGTGCTTAGAGTGCCAGCCCACAGACCGAAGGGTCATGGGTTTGATTCCCAATCAAGGATGCGTACCTGGATGGCAGATTCGATCCCTATGTGGGAGGCAACCAATCGATGTCTCCCCCTCACATTGAGGCTCCTCTCTCTCTTCCCCCTCCCTCCTCTTCCTCTCTACCCTCATCCCCACTCTTGTCCACTCTCTCTAAAAATCAATGGAAAAAATATCATCGAGTGAGGATTAACAACAACAAAAAAAGAACTATATTTTAAGATATCATGGATGGACCAAAGTAGAATCCCTTAACTCTGCCCTGCATGTGCTCCCCATGGGAAAGAATGATTGTACTTCCTTAAGTAATTCCCAGCAACTATAAACATCATGTGTAAAAGTAAGACAGGAAAGAAAGTGCTTGGAACATTCTGGCAACAGCAGGCACCTCAGCAAGGCTGGAGCCTACAGCTTCATTTATATGAGAAAGTGGTGAACAGTGAAGTTAGAAATATTGACCCAAGGATAGCTCATGGTGTGTCTTTTCAACTGTACTAAGGGATTTGGACTTGATCTTAAAGATAACAAGCAGCCTTTGGAGGAAAGTTAACTTCTGATTCACATACTCTTCATCCTCTCTGAAATAATGGGATTCCAAGGCAGTGCACTCTGTGCCATAACACAGAGGAAAGGTGATGGATCCATCTGAGAGTCAAGCCTGTCCCCAGCTTCCTGGGTCCATGCCATTAGCAATTGCTTTGACATTCCTAGTGATCTAAGAAAGAAGGGGCTTTATAGGGTAAAAGGAGTCAAATGAGACATTGGTCCCAAGTTAAAGTCTGGGAAGGTAAGGTCAGTATCTTTCTGATCTCAGGGCCCTGAGGTTCCTGCATGTATGGCTTATTGACTCAGACTCTATCTCTTAGGAAAGTCCTTAAAACCATACAATATTAACCTCACAAGATAAAAGCTAGGGATGAGAAAGGGGGCTGCCTGCCAACTAATACACTCTGTTTTTATATTCCTCTCTGCCCTTTGGCACTGTAAGAAAAAGTCACATGAAGAATAATGTCCAGGAAACATTTTTCTTTAGATCTTGCCCAAACTACTTTCAGATGTGATGAGATGGCATCCCGCCTTATTTAATAAGCCTGGAAATGAGGAGTAAATGAGTCGATATGATTGGAGAATTTCAAAACCCTTTCTTTCATTGGCATTCATTTATTTTATCATCTGGATGGGATGAAATTTAGGAAATCTAACTTGCCTTTCACTGTGGAGAAGATTGGAATATGTTGAGTGAACATTACTACTTGGAATCCGTAGTTTGACCTCAGGCATCCACCAGTTGCTCTGGGAGCTTTTAAGTTTTCCTTTAACTGCCATGGCTGACTCCCACCATGGAGGAAGTCAACTAACACTTTTGTGGAGAGAAGGAATCAGTGAATGGAAAAGAGCCATGTCAATTCTCTTGGTTCCATTCTGGGCTCTGACAGTATCTTGATTAGTAAGGTGGGACAAAGCACTTAACCTTTGTGTCTCCAAACGCAAATGATGAATTCTGTCCCATTTACACTGTTTATTAACAGATGGGAGTTGCAAACGATTAACTACTTTGTTTCCCTCATTTCTTTGACCTTAAGATGCCTGCCTCGTGAGGGGTTGCTATGCAAAGATATGTAGCATGCAGAGCCCCAGAGGAAGTGAGCAGCCACATGCTCAATGCAGATAATGATGACAATGAAATGCACTTGACTTCTCAGCAAATGCCAAACCCCCTGCAGGATGACACATGTGGAAGGTCGGCCGCATCCAGTGTGGAGTGCTGGAGGAAGCTGTGAAAAGTGGAAGAAGAAAGTGAGGGTTTACCAAAGCAGAACATACCCTACTTTACCAAACACAAAGCCACTGTAAATAACTATATTGGTTCAAAACCAAATGGCAGGTCAGATCTTGGATGAATTACTAGAGATTAAATCTGCTAACTGCTGTCAACACTTGGCCATCAAGCTCAATGGGTATTCTTTAACCTGGTAGAAACACTCATCATCAATATCTTGACTGTTGAGGAGAGAAGCAAGGAAGTCATGGAGAGTCTAGTCCTCTGTTTTCTATTCACTTTATGGATCTGTTTGTCAGGTTGCTCCCAAAGAACATTGCTTTACCCCCAATGCCTTAGAGAATGCACTACAAGTCTCCTTTGTATTTGCATGTATCTCTGAATCCCTATGAAATTACAGGGAAAGATCTAGGACGTACTCTAAAGCAGCATTTTCTGAAACGTGTTTCACAGACTACTAGCTCCCTAGATGCTCTTCAAATTAGAATTCGTTGATCAATGAACTTAGGAAAGGCTTTTAAAAATGATTTCCTGAGTGCATGGCAGGCAGCGGAGTGGTACTGTGATGAATGCGTCATTCAGGGCCTGAACTCTCGTGGATCATGGCGTGAGGTAAGGTCAGAGAAAAGGCAGAGGTGAGTCATGTAAGGCCTTGTAGGCCATGGAGAGGACTTTTATCCTGACTAGGAGATTTTAAGCAGCTTTTATTTAATACACAGAGGAATAATAAAATCTCTGGGAACTTTTCAGAGAAAGAAATATGTAAAACTTTGTTTAACCCAGTTATTCCAACTTCTTTGACTTTTAATACCTATTAACACATTGGGGAATATAATTTTGAACTTAAGACGATTCCTTTGCCTCATGTTGATGTTCTTGCTCATTATGTCCCTCTCACATGAAGTCACTTCTGGTACAGAGCGTTCACTGCAGAATTGTTCCAGGTTTGAACATTGGCCTCTTCCATGTCTCTCCTCACCTCTCTTCTGCTCACAAGTTTGTATTATTGTTATTTGAATACATTATTTCTTCTCTAATATTAGTTAAGGTAAGTTAGCTGCTATAATGAATAGACCTAGAAAATGTATACTGGCTCAACTACCAAAGAAATATATTTCCTGTTGATGTGGCAATTGTACAGGGCAGGTGAATAAGTCAGCAGGTATCCTTCCTCCACACAGTCATTCAGGGACCCAGGCTGATGGGAACATTGCCATTTTCAATACTTGATTTTCCCAGTTGCCCTGAAATTCATCTTTTGTTCTTCCCAGACAGGAGAGGAAGAGAGTATGAAAAAGTGAACATATGCATACATGTGTGTGGTAGGGAGGGAGATTTATGGGCCAGTGCTGGAAGACATCCAAGATTTCTCACATTGAAGACTAGAAATAGTCACCTGGCTCCACCTAGATGCAGGGAAGTTAGGAAATGCCATCCCTGGATGCGCAGCTACCTCCCAAGGACATCCTACACTACATAAGTGTTGCATGAAATCTGTTGGACAGCCACCCATTTCTGCTCTCACCTAATATACTATCAGCTCTTTGAAGGAAGGATTGTAAGTTTTCACGCATTCGTTTTGGTTGGTTTCATACATATATTATGGTGCTGGCATCAAACAGATGTCCAATAAATGTTAGTTGAAATATAGGTAGCAGTAAATCAAAAAATGTAAATATCTCAACCAGAAGGATGGAAAGAGTTGAAACCACCATCAGAAAACAGAACAAGGCAGCTGTCATGGTGTTTCAATTCCAAAAAGATAACCATTTGTAGAGAAAATGGTCAAATATGAAGTATCGTTTCTCCAATGATTTTCATAAAGGAGGCCATAAGCAGAGCAAAGGTGAATTTAAAGATAGGGATGAGCTTTTTAGAGGCTTCTCTTCAAGCGAGGAGAAGTTCCTCCTATGTTTCTTTGTTGTGCTTTTGGCCTGGCACCTCACAAAGCAGCCTGAAAGCTGTCAGACATCTACTGGGTCATAAATCACCCAGAGGCATGGCAAGCACCGAATCAATAGAGTTTCTAATTTTTGAAAAAGTGGGGAGATGCTTATGTAACCATTCTGGGGAAAGGGAAGGCCCTCGGCAGCTTGCCTTGTTTACCCTGAATCAGATTCATGCTTGGAGGCCTCTCTGATCCGTGGAGGCCCTTTTGCTCAGATAGCACTGAGTAAAATGCTGAAATCTGCAGTCCCTGGACACTCAATTTCCCTGTATTATCTTTCCACCACCATAGTTCCATTCGCAATTGGAACTGACTGCAGAGAGGTGTTTACAGTGCTGCATACTGGAGCACTGCTAACATTTCCTTTTCCGTGGGAGGAAGAGGAGGTGGGAGCTAGAATAGAAGGAGCATTTATCATCGCAGACACCTGCCCTCTCAAATACGATGGTTATACCTCTTTTGAGAAACAGAGCATTTGGGGTGCTGATTTGTATGAACCACAAATTTTCTATTCCTAACTAACCCTTACCACCCCCACAATGTGTCTTAAAGCAAAGAACATCTAAGCTAGAAGCATGGCCTGTACCTCAGTCCTCAAAGCTTCTCTGACCACCCTATTTATTATCAACATCGAAGACAGTTAGATGCTTAGGGCTTTCTTTATAGGAAAAGTGGGGCAAAAATGTGTTTTTCTTTTCAGCAAAACAAGGTGGGAAGAGGCCCTAGCAGTTTAACACTCCAGATACGTGGTCCATTGAACCAGTCCAATAAATTTCAACAGGGCTGCATATCAAAACTGCCCTTCACGGACCAGAGAGAGTTAAGTGGGAGAGAGATGAAAAGATATGACATAAATGATCAGAGCAATAAAACTCACTGCTCAATTAGTCACTCGGTGAGGCAGGAGGTGAAGGGAATTGGTGGTTGAGGAAAAGTGTATATTTGCTCTGCAGGAATCCTATTTATTTCAGTGTCACCCTAACCTGCTTGGCTCAGCTGCAGGATTCAGACTAATTGTTTATTTTATAGGCAGTCCACTTACCTTATCCCCACCCCTTCTGTTATTTTAAAGCTTTGCCCAGTAAAACCAAGGATTTCCACCATCCTATGGAAGTCATGTCTCAGTTTTCATGGTAATAAGGGGGGGAAACAGCATTATACCCACTCCCACTATTTCGAGTAATTTGGGTCTTTCCATTTTTCCAATCTATCATTTATAGGATACTCAGAAAGCAAAAACCTTTCAAGATCCATTTTGCAACTGCTAGAAACATGAATGAATATATGTTTATATTGGCTTAACTGTGTATAAGCAAGTGCTGATATGAGACATTTCTGACAGCCGCTCCTGGCCTGACCCTGGAGGGTGTTCTAGGAAACCCAAAACTAGGGCAACATTAGCTATGCCCCAGAAAACCCGCCTGTCATTGAGAAGGAACCATTTATATTTGGAAAAACTGGTGTATGCTAATAACCACTTTCCAATTTTTCCAATTTGGTCTAAATTAGCCCTAGTACTGCCAAGGTCTAGCTACCTAATGAGAACAATTATTTCTGGATTTCAATTAAATCAAGTTGAAGAAGTATTTTATTTGTTTTTATTTGCAATTTTTTCATTATAAAAGTAATATAGCTGCATTATAGAGAATATGAAAAATATATTGAAAAAAAAACCCAACTCCCATAATCCCCTGCCCTAACAAAACTATTGTATCAATCTTCATGTAACTGAATAATATTTAAGGAGCATCTAGAGTGGTAATGCCGTGTGCTGGGACAAACAACTACAGCAACAAAAGCATCCAGTCAGATGCTTGCAGGCTAGATGCGAGGCCCTGCATGCACATTTACTCAGGTAATAGACTAGGATAGTGTGTGGTAGAGTCCAAATGACTTGAATAGGACTTTAGAGGGAAGAAATGAATACGGGTTAGTGGTCAGGGAGAGCTCCACAAAGGTCACGGGAAATGAGTAGCAGCGTGCTAAATGGACAGCCATGGTAGAGGCAAGGCTGCTATCTCAGCATGGAGGTGGAGAGAGGAGGGGATGGTGGAGCCTGGAGGAAATGAGGAAATGAATCTAGCCTGTCTGTAAGAAAAACAATATTGGTTGGAGGATTTAAATAGGGGAAAAAAATATATGATTTAGTGGAAAGTATAAGCCCTTGTAAAGTAGCCTTAAAAATCCCTGTGAGAGGCATAATTTTGTTTGCCAGCACAGTGTCTGCCACATAGTAGTCAACTATTAAATTGTTGTTAATGTTCTATTACTCATTGCTGTAATCTACTCATCCACACAGTGCCCGGATAAAGAAAATGCTCACTCTATATGTTTTGATTAAGTAAACCAATGAAAGGGTGAGGTCAGATTATAGAAGGTCCTGCATTCTTCAAGACATACAAGAATCTCAAAATTAAGGGTAATGATAGACTTACTATTATACTTTTTAGTTAGGGTGGGGGGAGGATCAGAATGCGACTAGCAGTCTGGAAAGATGAGTGTGGAAGCAGAGTGCCTACGGATAGTAGAAGGGAACTTGGAGGGAAGACAGCTGTTAGCAAATGATTAGAATAATGGAGGAGATAATGCAGTGAGCGGATGGAGGAAAGGAGTGGCAGGGGAAAAGGAAAGGAATGGAGAGAGATGAAGGAAGAAGAAGCCTGAAGAATAAGTGGGTATTGAGGGGAATGGTCTAGGAGAAGACAAAATCCAAGCTCTCTTAAAAGCCTTGAACTTGGAAAGCCACGGGTATCAATGAGGCAAAATGAGCCATCAAAAGGATTTCTCTTGGTGGGAGAAGGAAGCATTCCATTAGGTTTAGAGTGACATTAAGACATTGAGACCAAAACACTAGGCCGGCAACTAGTTTGGTTTCAACAGCACTAGAACAGTGGCCTTCAAATATTTTCATCACATACCTCGTCAGCAAAAGTTTTTTGCCACTATTATTATTTACTAGGGGCCTGGTGCACGAAATTCGTGCGGGGGGGGGGGAGTCCCTCAGCCCAGCCTGCCCCCTCTCACAGTCTGGAACCCCTCAGTGGATGTCCTATGATGGCCCCAGTCTGCCAGGCGCCTTGTGTGTGTGTGTGTGTGTGTGTGTGTCACCACTGGGGACCTGCCCCCAGCTGCATCTGAGGCTCAGAGCAGTCCTCCTGTGTGTGTCTACCTGCTGGGAGCCTGCCCCCAGGCTTGGAGCAGGCACCCCCTCTATGTTGATCTCTCAGACTCTTGCCCTCCCCTGCATATTGTTCTCTTTTTTTGAGCTGTGGCTAGGGCTGGGTGCTGCCTGCCTCCTAAGCTTGCCTACTGCCCATCTTCCTCCAGCCACCAGAAAGCAGGAAAAACCCCGCCTCGT
>PVJC01055679.1:0-10127 GCA_004026665.1 Murina feae
GGGCCTGGGAAGCCCACCAAGCAGGCCACTGACCCCCTGCTGCCTCTTTCCCACTCCCTGATGCCCCTCCAAGGGCCTGGACAGCTGCCAAGCAGGCCGCCGACCCCCTGCCACCTCTTACCCGCTCCCCGGCCCGCCACCTTGCTTTCCCACTTCCTGGTGCCCTGGTGCCACTTCCAACTGCCAGCATAGGCAGGCAGTTGCTACAGAACCCTTTGATTTGCTCTGGTTCTGTGGCTGTTGGCCTCCATCTTGGCTGGGTTAATTTGCATACAGCTGCTCTGATTGGCTGTTTGCCTCCATTTTGGCTGGGTTAATTTGCATACAGCCGCTCTGATTGGCTGGTGGTAACGGTCACATTTGCATGTTTCTCTTTTATTATAGAAGATAATTATATAATTCAGCGACTTTAGGATCAGGCATTAGGGTCCCCTTTTAAGGCCTTACTTTCATTGGTGGAGAATCAGGTCTGCTGGAACCATGGGTACTCTCTTGTCTGAGGGTGAGTCTATTTTTCCCAGATTTGCTGATCTCTGCTGTGGTGCTTATTGTCTTCTGTGCTTGTGCATTCACAGAGGACAAAGAGGAAACTGTAGCCAAGATGTACATATCAGAGCTGAAGAACATCCGGCTGCGCCTGGAAGAGTGTGAACAGAGGCTAGTCAAACGAATTCAGACCCCAGCCAGCTCTGGGACTGACAGAGATGCCTGGCAGGCCAGTGCCTTAAGGATTGCAGAGCAAGAGGTAAACCCTGAGAGAATGGTGGGTGTTAGCTGCACAGTAAATGCTTTCAGAATGAACTGGACAGCAAGAGAGTGCGGTTCCTAAGCGTAAGGCAGTAGACCCGTGGCGAGCCTGTTTGCCGGCGGCCTGCAAGTGCCATTACCTGTGGAAAAGCTTGACTTCTGCTCCCACTGTATTGCTGAATGTTGATTTGTCTCCTACATGGTTGGGAAGGCAAGCAGACTGGTGAGCTGCTCTAAGCGCTGCATTTGGCTTTGTATTTAAAGACTGCTTTGTAGAGATGCTCTCTGCTCTGTCTCTTATGAGTATGTGACTTTCTATTACATGGTTACTGCAAGCTATGTGACTCAAAAATGTGAAGGAAAGAATCAGATTCTACTCTGAGTGTTAGTGTACTTTCTCTGTGATGTGCAATTTAACTCTCATCTTTAGTTTCCTCTCTTATAAAGTGGAAAGGATGTGTGAGTCACAGACTTGTTTTGAAAGTTAAGTAACATAGTACATACTAGTTGCTTTATTAAGTGCTCAAAGGCATGCAAAGAAAAGTTGCTTTTGGTGTATAGTGTACTTTAAAAAGTATGAAATGTTTAAGTCACAAGAAACTTCAGTATAAGAGAAGTTGTAAAGCCCTAGCCAGTTTTGTTCAATGGGTAGATCATCAGCCCATAGACTGAAGGGTCCCAGGTTTGATCTGGTCAAGGGCACATATCTGGGCTGTAGGCTCTATCCCAGGCCCTGGATGGGGCATGTGCGGGAGGCAGCCAATCGCTGTGTCTCTCTCACATCAATGTTTTTTCTGTCTCTTCCCCTCCCTTCCACTCTTTTCTAAAAGTCAGTGGGGAGAAAAATATCCTCTGGTGAGTATTAATAGGAAAAAAAAAGAGAGAGAGAGGTTGTAAGATAGCACCTGGTGTATTTCCAACGAACATTGCTCTAGGAATTCAGAGTGTTACAGAACATTGCTACTCAGGATGGTATGAGAGAGCTTGTGAAGAATACTAGCTTCGGTGCTCCCTGTGGCAGTTCATATACTTGGAGTAATACAGAAATTAGCATGGCCCCTGTACAAGAATGACACAGAAGTTTGTGAAGCATTCCATGTTTTTATTGCCTGTTTGATCCAGGATCTTACTGTCACAGAATACTTACAATTTAACAAAAATCTACCATCAAAAACATACATTAGATTTGATCTGAGAGCTTTAAGGGAATGAAAAGAATGGCTAATGAGTCATTTTTTTTTCTTACCTTTCTTAATTTCTTAAGCTTGAAGAGGAGGTTGAGAGGGCAGTGTAATTGTTATTGGCCTCGAGGGATCTAATTTACCTATATGAATCATACATGAACCTGTAATTCTTATATTGAAATATTTCACTTTTCTGTAATGATCCAAAATCTATTTGTGCCTACAAAATAAAACATTCCAGAAGATGGTTAATATTCAGCTTTTCTAAAGGACCTTCCTTTTTTTTTCATTTTTTATTAAATGGTTTCAGATATACAAAAGTATTATTTTTTCCCCCTTGATTTTTAGAGAGAGGAAGAGAGACACAGAGAGAAACATCAATGTGAGCGAGAAAGGAGAGAGAGAGAGAGAGAGAGAGAGAGAGAGAAGTCTGAGAGAGGTACATCAATCCACTGCCTTCTGCAGCCCACGCATGGGCCCTGAGCAGTAATCAAACCCGCCACCCCCTTGGTGTATGGGATGATGCCCAACCAGCTGAGCCACTGGGCCAGGGCTCAGATAATACAAAAGTTTTTGTTCTTCACCTAGATTCCCCAAATGTTAGCTTTTTTTTACATTTGCTTTACATTTTTTCAACATTATACATAATATTTTCTTTCTTGAGAGAAACTTCCAGAAATTATGTCCTTTTACCCCTAAATACTTAAGTGTGCATTTCCAGAAACAAGATAGTCTCTTACATCACCATAAGATAATAATTAAAATTAGTAAATGAATATTGATATAAGAATTTATTGAAATTTTATCAGTTGACCTAATAACCCTTTTTGGGGTAGCATCCCAACCACCCTATCCCCCTTTGTAAAAAAAAAAAAAAAGTAAACTTGGTACAGGATTCAATCCAGTGTCACACATTGCATTTAGTTGTGGTATCTCTTTATATTTCTTTAACCTGAAACCATCATTTTTTTATAGTCTTTCATGAGCTTAACATTTTGAACAGCGCAGGCCTTTTATTTGTGTTTATCTGAGACTTCTTCACGATGAGAATAGGTTACACATTTTTGGCAGGAATACTACACAAGTGTTATTGTGTCCGTGGTGAATAATACCAGGAGGCATGTGATGTTGACTTGTCCCATTGCTGGTGATAATTTTTATCACTTGTTGCTATTTTCTTCTTTGTAATTACTGTCAATTTGTGGGGAGATACTTTGAGCCTAGTATGTAAATATCCTGTTTCATAGCAAACTTTCACCAACTAGTTTTAGCATCTGTTGTTGATCCTTGACTGAATAATTATTAGTAGGACTGTTGCCAAAAAGACATTTTCTAATTCTGTCATTCCTTTTGCAGTATTTAATTTCTATTCTATCAAATGGAAAGAGCTTGCCTCCCCACTCCTCTTCTTTATGTCACTATACACTGATGAATTCATATTTTTTTCAGTGGTTTGTAGTTTGCTACTACTTTTATTTTGATGATCAAAATATTCCATATTTAGTAATTCGTAACCCCTTCAAGCTGGTTCCTATGTCATTTTTGTGTTTTTGACATCTTAATTGTTGCTTTAGTGGAAGGATGGAATTTTGGAGTTCTTACCCCACCATTTTTGGTGATGTCACTCTTAGTTCCTATGTCATTTTAACTTGTCTCTGTGTCCCACGGTAATTGTTGCAAGCAACGCTGAGAGAAACCTGCTTTGGATTTCCTCCCGGCGCCAGTCAGTCCCCCCTCTCTGGGTGTCTGGGCCTTCAGGAACTCGCTTGGAACTGGAGTTCAGAGCCGCTGGGGACTTGTGGCTCTCTCCGTTTTGGAAAAGAACCGTGTCCCCGGTTCCAGCTCCCTCCCCGAGCCCCGTGCGCGTGCCTCCGTACCCTCGTCTTTGCACTTTGCTTCCGCCGCTCCTCCGAGTCTCAGACTCTTTTCTAGTTGTAGGATTTTCACTCAGCCAGCCTTCCTGTGGGTGTGAGTGGTGTTCGTGTTTTCTTTTATTGGTTATTCCGAAATAGTTTTTTCACGGCTGCATCTACGGTGTTTACCTTATGCCGCCATCTTGCTGTCTCCGCTTTATTAATTTTCAATAAAACAAAGTATTCCAGGTTCACCTTGCCCTAGCCAGCCCCAACCCTGGGATCAGCCATTTCTCTAAGAAGTTCTGCTTCTTTTAGGAGGAGAATGTTATTTAGAAACCAAGATTTGGGTGCTGAGTGTGCTTACTGTTGTTGGGATGTCATTGTTCTAGGACTGCTCAGCAGATAGAGCTAGAAAAGTGCATACTTACAAACACACATACAGACACACTCCTATGTTTTACACATATTTATATATACATGTACATATCACAAAAATATATCAATATAAGTCTGTCACACATATAGACATACAGAAGCAACAACAAGATCTATGATTTTATATGTATCTTATGACCATCCAGTTCCACAGGGCTTATTCTAACCTTTCCTCCTTCCATTCCTCAAGACTGAAAAATCTACTTTGTATTATCCTTAGCAAATTCACTTATTATTCAGTTCTTACATGAACAGAGAGTACTTTTAGAATTTCTAACACTTACTACAAAAAACAAATCCATTAACTGGAATTCAGTGTTTACTTATAATTTTTTTGTTGTTGGCCTAAAAGTATGTTAATGTCCAGATACATTGTTCAGAAATTACTGTGTGTGTATTCATCCCCCTTCACCCCCCGCAGAGCTGTCTCAGTTTATTCAACCACTTTTTAATAGATGGCATTTAGGTAGCTTCCAGCATTTTGCTGTTACAAACAAAGACTCTTTCTAACTTGTTTAATCGATCTCTACCTTTGTTGTATGTCTTGTTCCTGACAGCATACCCAGGATGATTTGCAACAACTGAGGTCAGACTTGGATGCTCTTTCCATGAAATGCAACAGTTTTCTTCATCAGTCCCCATCTGGTTCAAGTGTTTCCACTCTGCACTCAGAACTCAATCTGCTGGTAGAGAAAATGGACCATGTATATGGTCTCTCCACTGTCTATCTGAATAAGTGAGTGAGCTGAGGACTTGGGTCCAAATGGCAATGTTTCCATTGGGATGAGAAGGGGAGGTGCCTGAAGTGTTTCAATCGAGAGAGATTGCAGGTCTTGAAGATCAGGTACCCATGATAAGAGACCATGGCTTTAGTTCCAGTATGGAATGGGTACATTTGGGCTCCACTGAACAAATGCCAGTGGGAGAGTTGATTTGCAGGGTTAGGATTCTTTTGTACCCCATTTCTGTTTGATTAAATATCTCTGAAAAAAAGAAAGAAAGAAAAAGGGACACTAAAGAATAAAAAGAAAAAATTTAAGTAAACCAAGTACAAGTCTTTGAAGCTCTTCCTTCTAACTCCTCCAACCTTGTGACCTTGAGGAGAAGCAGATTGTCAGTGCTTCATAATGTAGAATAGGTTTCTGGCCTTACCTTTTCTCCCGGAGTCTGCCATGTGTGTTTGTGTCCCACTGCCATCTAGAATTTTATTTTGAATTGGCTTTAGTTGGCACCACATATACCATGCATGCTCTCTTATTTTTATGAAATTGCTTTTTTGCAGTTATGTTTTGTGAACCTCTCCTTAGTGTTCCAGGTCTGTCGCCCATATCGTAGTGCTCATGAAAGTGATGTTATCCTCACAGGCTCAAGACAATCGATGTTATAATGCGTAGCATTCAGGAAGCTGAACTCTTGGTCAAAGGTTATGAGATCAAGCTGAGTCAAGAAGAAACAGTACCAGCAGATCTCTCAGCTCTGGAGTCCCATCGCTCTACATTACGGGTTGGTTGCTCTGACTTTCTTAGGAGGTTGACTTAATACAGGGGTAAGCAAAAGGCTTACATTTGTATGTGAAAGACAGAGTTTCTGCGTGTATTACTATTTATTAATTATTGTATTATTTATTTGTATTACAGTTGTAAGTCCAATTTTTCCCACCCCTGTATATCCAGGGCTTTGAGGTAGCAGAGAAATACAATTTGGGATAGTATGACACTGATTTTAAGTTTGTGTTTGAACTAGGAAGGATATCGTATTTAATGTGTTAATATTTATTCAAAGAATAGATCGATAAGAAAACCAAGAGTCATGTTGGCTAAATGGCTTGCCTTGATGTCACAGCTTAAAGTGATAGAGGCAGGTTCCGAACACAAGCTCTTTGCACATTTCTTTCTACTGTCCTGCCTGCCCTTGGCTGCCCAGTGTGCTTGAGGACTTGGAGGCATCCCTGGCACAGACTTTATGGGGTCTGGCTGCTGAATCACAGGTAGCATGTGACAGCGTGTCCTTGCTGTCTACCTTAGTCTGAGTCTTTCTTACCTCTTAGCACGGAATATTTTTAATCTTGTGTTGCTGTGCTTGCTTTGAATAGTGCTGGCTTAGTGATGTCAAGGACAAGATTTCAGTGTTTTCAGTCCTGGATGAGGAAATTGCCAAGGCCAAGGTGGTGGCAGAGCAGCTGAATCGTCTGACCCCAGAGCGAACTCTGGATTTGGAGCGCTATCAGGAAAAAGGCTCCCAGCTCCAGGAACGTTGGCACCGGGTCATTGCCCAGCTCGAGACCCGGTGAGGGGTAGCCCTACCCTTTTCTCCTGTTAGTGGTCGGCAACTAGAGTTTTAAAGGAAACTAGAGTTACATCTGTGTATGCTTGTGTAAAGGCAGGAGGTGATAGGGAGAGGTAGACATGAAATGATGTTATGAATCCTGAACAAGGTACGTGACAGGAATTGGGACCACCAATCCCAAGGTAGACTTGCGTCTTGCTTTTGAGTCGGCAGTGATGGGCCTAGTGCCTCTCCTGTGTCCAAGTCGTACCTGCTTAAGTCATGATGACAAGAGAATGGGAAGGGGACTTGGTGATCTTCTCTCAAGGACAGCACTTGGGTTTCAGGCCTCACTCTACTAGCTTTGAATCTAATATGAACCATTTTCATAGTGGGCCTTTGCAGAATTTCTTCCTTTCTTTCATTTGCTAATTCATTGGTTTTATCCCTATAACTTCAGATCCTACTTCTGATGACTGATTTGAATAAGAAAGATGGAAAACTACTTATCTGGAGCTAGGCTGGGTAGGCAGACATATAGGAAGAAGAGTTATAGTAACTCATATAAGTTTGGATTGATTCTCTATACTTGAGTTACTATTCCAAGGCTGGCTAGGCTAACAAAAATGTTATAAGAAATAACAGTAAATAATTACTATTTTTCACCCACCATTCCCCCACTGCCCTCCCCAAGAAATTAGAGCGACCATAAATCATAGCTAGGGAAACGTGACAGGTACTCTGTCATCAGGGACAGAAGTGGACAGTCAGTACTACCTTACTGGGACCCTGGCAATCCTTGGCAATCTAGGTAAACAATTTGACAAGGATTATCATGGGATGCCAGGCCCTGGGCAGTTTTCAGGGCCACCAGGACACAACTGTTTTTTTACCCAATAGCGCACTGGGTCCATGCATCACTCTCAGCCTTGTATTGGTATTCCCCTCAAATAGAGATGTATCCTCTGTGGTTGAGCTCAACTGGAAGCATAGGCTACCGAGGGAATTGTCTCATTTACCTCATTGTATTGACACCAAATAGCTAACGGCAGTTTTTCTCTGCTCCTCCAGCCAATCTGAACTAGAAAGTATCCAGGAAGTTCTGG
Source organism: Murina feae (assembly GCA_004026665.1). NCBI lineage: Eukaryota > Metazoa > Chordata > Mammalia > Chiroptera > Vespertilionidae > Murina > Murina feae. The sequence continues at coordinate 7,594 of PVJC01055679.1, forward strand.
GAGATTACCGAGCCTGCCATGGAGCTCTCATCACATGGATTGAGGAAACCACTGCCCAGCAGGAAAGGATGAAGCCAGGCCAGGCGGAGGATAGCAGAGTGCTATCGGAGCAGCTCAGCCAGCAGACGGTGGGTGCGGCAGTCGCACAGGTGAAGTTGGCAGGGGCTGGGGGTTAGTTCGTCATAAAAGAAGATGATGTGCTGGCAATTAAGCTTCCCCTAAATGGTAAGACATTCTGAGCCCTGTCTTCTGAAAAGGGTTCAAGCAGGATGATCTCAAGATACTGGTGTTGCATTTAGGCCAAATGACTTATAAGGTCCCTTTTAATGCTGAGTTTCTATAATATTGAAATCACTTGATGAACAGATTAAAATTATTTTGGTTTTGCTCTGGCCAATTTTCTCAGTGGTTAGAGCATCAGCCCTCAGACCAAAGGGTCGAAGGTTTGATTCCTGGTCAAGGGCACATGTCAGTTGCAGGCTCTTTTCCAGTCTGGTCAGGCACATACATGAGGCAACCAACTGATGTGTCTCTATCATCTCTCAATCTCTCTCTCCCTCCCTTCCTCCTTCCCTCCCTCCCTCTCCTCTGCTCTCTAAAAAATATTAAAAAACCAATGGAATGAATATCCTCAGGTGAGGATTAAAAGAAAGTATTATTTTGTTTCTTATTTTGGTTTATTTTTTTAAGCCTCACCTGAGGTTATGTTTTTATTGATTTTAGAGAGAGAGGAAAGAGTGGGAGGGAGAGAGAAAACACATCAGTTGCCTCCCAAATGCATCCTGACTGGGGATCGAACCTGCAACTTAGGTATGTGCCCTGACTGGAAAATGAACCTGTAACCTTTTGGTGTATGGAATAATGCTCCAACCAACTGAGCCAACTGGCCAGGGCTGGTTTATTTTGTTTCTTGATATTTAATTTTATTTTAGAAGGATTAGAATATGGAGGAATGCAAACCCAGGGAAAGGTGTGAGTGTAAGAAAATGATTTCATTCAAAGCAGTTTTTGTTTGTTGGTGTCCTGGGGTCTATTGTTTTGTTTAGCGTACGGTTAGGTTGCCTGGATTTCAGTCCCAGTTTGCTCACTAAGCAAATTACTTAATCTCACAGTGTCCTCTTTCCCCATCAGTAAAACGAACAGTCTGTTATTTGTTCAGCTGACCTCCAAGTCATTGTTGTTGGATTAAACGGAGGGATACACGTAAAATACTTAAAACAGTGCTTTTCAAAGTGTGGACTCCAGACTAGTAGCACCATCTGGGAACATGTCAGAAATGCAAATTCTCGAGCCTAAACCCAAACCTGCATCAGCACGTCTGGAGGTGGGGCCCCGCAGTCCGTGATTTATGCTGTCTTCCAGATGATTCTGATGCAGGGAAGGTTTCCAAACCACTACCTTAGAACCTAACAGATGCTCAGCTGTTTCAGTGATGGCAATGACAATGGTAATGGTGTGATATTTTGGTTCCTAGGATCTGTTTGCAGAAATTGAGAGAAATCAGACAAAACTGGACCAGTGTCAAAAATTTTCCCAGCAGTACTCCACGGTTGTAAAGGTAACTCTGCCATGTCCCAAAAGGAACATAAGTGACCTTCAGCGTAGGAAGCCCTGCATTGTCACTGTAGGTTTTCCACTGCAGCTCTTGTGCTGCAGGCTGGCCCCGTTCTTCAGTTAGTGCAGCTGTGTGCTTCTCGTGGCCCGTGTTGAAGGATGCTCAGCAAGGCACCAGATGTCAGCTGTGATTTGAAGACTCCATTTAGGTGACTCACGAGCCTCTTAAACTTAATATGTCAGAAACAGAATGTTTGGGTTTTCTCATCATCTTGCTTATCTCAAGATATAGTGTCACCATTTTCCTATTTGCTGAGGCAAAAAACCCCAAAGTGATCCTTAACAGTTCTTTTTGCCTTAAACTTTATGTTCAGTCTTTGAATGAGTTGGCTTCATCTTCCAATATGTCTTGGACCTGACTGCCTCTCATTCCCCACCCCTCACCATTTCCCTGGCTCGCATCTTTCGTAGACCACTGCACTGCCTCTGAGCTGAAAGCTTGCTTCTGCTCCTGCCCCACAGGCTGTTTTCCCACACAGTAGCAGAATCACCTTTTAGAACATACCTCATGTTACAGAATTTCAGACACCACTATTATATGCACTATCAAAAAAGAAGAAACTCTGCCACTTATGCAAATGCCATTGATTGTAAAACATATTCTAGTAATTCTGGAGCTACACAAATGGGGGGAAATTTGTACCTTACAATAGGTGAAACATAGTAAATTGGGTCACATCATTCTCCTGCTCAAAACTTTCCAAAGGCTGCATATCATACTCATAATAAAATTTTAAAATCTTGTGTAGTTTATGAGGCCATATCTGATCTCTCCCCCCCCCATTTCTCTGATAACATCTAAACTAATAAAAGCGAAATATTAAAATTAACCGTTTCTCCGAGACAGGGTAAGCCACGCCCACCAGCCAATCAGAGCGGCTGTATGCAAATTAGCCCAGCCAACATGGCGGCCGCCACTC
>PVJC01055680.1:0-10125 GCA_004026665.1 Murina feae
AAGTCAGATTTTTAAAGGTTACTTGATCCTAAAGATTTTTTTCTTGAAACTCAAAAACTTACAAATTGTCAAGGAAAGATACAGAGCTCAAAATAATTGGAAAAGGAAAAAGTAAGAATTAAGTTTGCAAGTAAACTTGCCAAAGGTACAAAACAGTCATACTTCAGGACTGGCTGGCCAAATGAGAAAACACAGCAAGCATTTAAACAGAAAAACCGCACAAAATTGCTAAGGTTTACATTAGACTATTCATAATGAGAAAACACTAACTTCATCAGAATCATGTATTCACAAAAATCATGACAGATCTTCAAGGAGATATGGTGGGGGAGACACTAGATTTACAGATAATACTCAAGTTTTTATTATTTGGAGACCAGAATCATTCAGCTTTAATTTTGCTTTATCTCAGGACACAAAGCACTAATTTTTTAACTGTAGGATGTGAAGTGCTTATGGTATTGAAATCAGGGTAAAATGTTATACTTTGCTTCAAAATACACATTTTTATTTATCGACCTTTACTCCTCCCTTACTGTGAATACGCAGCACTTTGCATGGTTAAAGGGTTTTACATGGTTAATTTAGTTGGTATGTCGTCTCTTCAAATACCCCCTGTGCATTTTTTTTACTTCATGTAGCCCAAATAGAAGCACTCCCACATATTTTTTATTCTACTTTACACAGATGGGCACCCTTCAATCCATATGCCATCATCAACCACCAATGCTAACTTCTTGTTTAACAAAGTATTAATGCCAGGCTATACTGATAATAAGCCTCGGTTTATAAGAAATCCAGGTAAAAAGAAAGCAACCTTGGAATAAGCTTCATAAAGGTGAATAGAAATAAACAGAGCAGTCACTTTAAAATATTTAAACACAACAGAGAAATCAAATGTGAGGGGTTTTGCCCCATTCGCCCCCCCCCCTCCCCCCCCCCCTTTCCCCATTGATCCTAGAGAGGGAGGAGGGGGGAGAGAGAGAGACATCAATATGAGAGAGACACATCTATGGGCTGCCTCCAGCAGAATACCGCCTCTGGGTACATGGGATGATACTCTAACCAACCCAGTCACACTGGCCAGGGCAAATGTAAAGTTTTTAGGGGGAAAATCATCTTTAATGTTTCAACTATAGGTGATGGTTTAAATGTCCAAGCGGGTTTGATATTACAATTAAAGAGTGCCACAATAAAATTAAGTTTGTAACCTCTCATCGCCATTTTAAGATGCACCTAAAAGTAGATCTTAGGCAGGGAACAGACTGACATATCTTGATGTGGGGGTGGGGGGATGAGGAGAGATAAACCAAAAAAACTTACATATTTATACGCATAGCCCATGGACACAGACAATAGGGTGGTGAAAACCTGGGGGTGGTGGGGGGGGGGGTGGGGGGAGAGAAATGGGAAACATCTGTAATACTGTCAACAATAAAAATATATTGAAAATAAAATAATAAAACAAACAAAAAAAACCCAAAGTAGATCTTATTGCTTTCCTAAAATACTTAGTAATATTTATTATAAATCAAAGTGTTTAAATGTTTTTATGGCTAAAATAAATAATTCCAATCCTGAAACAAATAGTTAAAATAATAAATCATTCTGGAAGAGATTGATTTTTAGGGTAATCAACCCTACCTGTTATCTATCTACCCATGAGGTAACTCAATTCTAAGGCTGATGTTGAAAACAATACTATTTCACAAGGATTCAAATTTTTCAATCTATCCACAACTTTGGAAGAAAAATTGCCATGCCCTCATTTAAAAAAAATAAATCATTATTTTCTTTTCAATCCTCCTAAAGTTTGTCACCTTGCTTGCATATGCTGCACTCTTCTGGGCATAGAATTTCATAGCAGTTATCAAAATAATGAAGCCATAAAGTCGGTTTTATCAATAATTTCCCATCAATAGAAACTGTGGATGTATGACTCATTTCACACAAAGAATATACACCACACATAATGATGGTTAAAAAGAATATTTAAATTAAAAGTGTCATAACCATTTTTTAATTTACTTTTATATTTTCTCATCGCCTAACCACTGTATTGTGGGCACCTTCCTGAACGGGGCCAGCTGTTTGCTTTGCTTTAAGACAACAAGCAGAAACAGAGCTCAAATCAGGTCCCAGAGAAGGGCGAGGGGTAGGATGAGGCTGCTAAGAACCAGCTTTCAGAAACGGGAAAGCAGTCAACTCTTTCCTCCCTGATAACCCTTTATTTGCAGAGCACCGGGGGAAATCACGAACTCGTTTTGGAAAATCATACTGTCTTGAAAACAATCTCTTTTGGACCAAGTCCTTAGTTCCATGGAAGTAGTCAAATCCAAGACTTAATTTCAACACAATGTTCAAATGTAGGACTTGAAGGGCTGGCAACAGGAAACTGTCTTCTTTAAATGGAAAATGTGACAACTTCTATGAGGGAAATGCATCTGAAAGTGGGAGTGGGTGGGAGAGGCACACTCTTTTTTTTTCTTTTCTTTTTTTTTGCTAAGGGGGAGCGGATGCTCGGGAAGAATCCTGAGCGACCACAGCACCCCGGGCGGTAACGATGGTGGACCGGGCTGCGCAGAGCCTCGCGGATCGCCGCTGCGCACCTGGGGACCGCGGGATGCAGCGCTGCGGGGCGCCGGCGGGATCCCTGCCTGGGGTAAAAAGAGGGCATTTGTGGAAAAGACGCGCGTCCAGAGGCCCCGGGGTCCGGGGTTCCCTCGGAGACCCTGCCCTCGCCGGCATCCCCTCGGGGCGAGCCCCCCGGGACTCCGCGCGGGGCCGAGGTGCGCCCGGGAGGTCCCGCGTCCGCCCGGGAACCTCTCGGACGACGCGGGCGGGAACCCCCATCCCCCGGGGCCCGAGGCCGGCGTAGGATGCAGCCTCCCGGGCCCCGCCCGCCGCCGCGCGCCGCGGGCCTCCGCCGCGGGTCCGCCCTCCCTCCCCGGCTTCGCTCCCGCCGGCCGCGCGCCCTGGGGACCCGGGACCTCCCCGCCCCCGGCCGGGCCCCCGCGAGGCAGCGCTTCCCGTAAACTCCCTGCCCCGCCCGGCCCCCTCGCCGCCTCCGCCCCGCCCCCGAGGGATCCTGAGCGGCGCGCGATTGGCCCGGCCGCGCCGTCACTCTCCGGCCGCGTCCCCGCCCCCGTTTCCGAGCGCCCGGGAGCCGGGCCGCGGTGTCGGTGCTCGCGGGGCCGCGGCGGAGGGCAGCGAGCAGCACGGCGCGCTCCCGGTCGCCCGCGGGTCGGCGCACGAGCTAGCGGAGCGGCCATCGGGGCTGCGGGCTGCACGCTCCGCCGCCGCCTGGGAAGCAGAGGCAGCGAGTCCCGGTCCACGATGGGGCGGGGGCCGAGTTGACGGGTCCCCCCCACCCACGCGGCGCCCTTCCCGCCCCTAGGGGCGCTGCCCTCCCCCGGCGGTGCGCGCACGCGACCCTGCTCCAGGTGTGCGCGGGACACCTCGCCCGCCTACCCCTCCCGGGGACCCGAAAACTTCACCCCAAGTCCAGCGACTGGACTCGGAGGGCGGTGCCCTGAGCCCGCACTCGCGAATCGGCGCCGGGGGAGCGGTCCCGGAGGCTCCCGCGGCCGTCGGAGGGCGGGGACCCGCTGGAAACTTTATCGGCGTCTAGTCACCGCCGCGTTCCGCTGCTTCTCTCCCGCAGGGGCCGCAGCCCGCTGCCTGCCGCGCCTGCTGGTCCGCCCGAGGAGCCGCCCCAGGAAGGAGACCCCGAGGGGAGCTGCCTGCCCGGGGGGTCCCTGCCGCGCAGCCCGGGGGGTCGGGCGGCCTGGATGCGCAGGACCCAGCCCCGCAGCCGCGGACGCCGGGCGGCGGCGAAGTTTGGCTGCTGAGCGGCGGGGCGCAGGGTCCCTGGACAGCGGGCAGCCCGGCGGCCGCGGCGGGAGCGATGCCGGTGGGGAGCCTGCTGCCTCTGTTCGGCAGCCCCGCGGGCGGCGGCCTGGGCGGGGGGCTCGGCGGCGGCGGCGGCGGCTGCGGCAGGAAGGGGTCGGGCCCCTCCGCCTTCCGCCTGACGGAGAAGTTCGTGCTGCTGCTGGTGTTCAGCGCCTTCATCACGCTCTGCTTCGGGGCGATCTTCTTCCTGCCCGACTCCTCCAAGCTGCTCAGCGGGGTCCTGTTCCACTCCAGCCCCGCCCTGCAGGCGCCCGCCGACCGCAAGCCCGGGCCCGGGGCGCGCGCCGAGGACCCGGCCGAAGGGCGAGCCCGGCGCGGCGAGGAGGGCGCGGCGCCCGGGGACCCCGCCGCCGCCGCGGCCGCCGCCGCCCTGGAGGACAACTTGGCCCGGATCCGCGAGAACCACGAGCGGGCTCTCCGGGAAGCCAAGGAGACGCTGCAGAAGCTGCCCGAGGAGATCCAGCGAGACATCCTGCTGGAGAAGGAGAAGGTGGCCCAGGACCAGCTGCGGGACAAGGCGGCGTTCCGGGGGCTGCCCCCGGTGCGCTTCGTGCCGCCCGTGGGGATGGTGGACCGGGAGCCGGCCGACGCCGCGGTCCGAGAGAAGAGGGCCAAGATCAAGGAGGTGAGTGCGCGGGGCTGGGATTCCCCCCTACCCGTCCGCCCCGCTTTTTCAGGGAGACACGACACCCCCTATGCAACTCTTCGTCCTGTAATATTTCAGTGTGGGGAGGACGTGGAGGTTTACCACCTCCACCAGATTTCTTTCATTTCGCCTTTGCTCAGTAGTGGCATAGACGTGGCCGTTACTCTCCGAGGTTGAATTCCGTTGCTTCTAACTTGCATGCTCCGGTAAGCACACGAGGGAGGCATGAAATACATGGGCAAGCGATGTGCAAAACCTCTGCCCCCCCCCCCACCTCCATTGGCTGATACTGTTAATTGTCTCCGAGAACAGCAGCAGTGACGGTCCCAAACAGCCCCCAGTGAGACTTGGACGTGGCTTTGAAATGAAGCCAGTGTAAACACTAAGCATCAATCACACGTGATAAAAAGATCCTAACAGCCAGCCAGCACACCCCAGCGTTCAGGCATGTGGCCCCAGCCTGCCAGGTGGCATCCTGTGAGTGTGTGTGTGTGTACTTTCAGACTGTCAAAGTGAAACTCCAGAACTTGCTACCATGGGGGAGGGGGGGGGAGGGCACCCTGTGTTTAACTTTTTTAGAAAATGAAAGATTGAAAAAGCCAAACCTACTGGCTCTTGCATTTCTGGTGTAGTCAGAAAAAGAAGTATCTCATGTGATGCAACAGGTTTGCCTCTATGGCAGCACAATGATGCCAGATTTAACCTAGGACAAACATGGACTTCGATGAGTCTTTCGTAATTTCTTTCTCCTGCTTTTCATTTAGAACTTGTAACATGCGGTTAGCTCACAACTGGCTTAAAGCTGAAGGAGACCTTCACATAATTGTACGCTGTCGTTTTAGACATGCAAGAGCCTGTTACTGATGGAGTCAGGACTTACTTAAAACCTGGACTTCCTCCCTGTCACCTGTGTCACCTGTCTCCAGGCATGTGGACATGCCTCTTCCCACAGCTAAGCTAGTCTCCGGTATGAAATTATACCAGCCAGGATGTGTACATGGTCCAAGAGATGTTGGAACCATATTAAAAACATTTCATCTCACCTCTTGATTCAGATCGCTGACATACACTATGAATGGAAGTCATGTTTTTGTCATTTTTAAGGAATTTCAGAGTCTCTGAATATGCGTTTGGCGTTTTGACATTGGGTAGGTAATCAGGAGAGAAGGCCTCCTGGCCCTCCCATTTGCAGACAGGAAAGAGAATGTTGAGGAGGTGAATTGGTATTCAGCTTGAGTGGCTACAGAATGGAACGCGCTCGATTGTCATAGGATTTGTGACTTTACTGTGAGACCAGATGAATTTGGTTAAGCAGTGCTGGAGCAAGTTGAAGTGGATTTGAGCCCCCTTTAGTCTCCCTGGGTAGCACGCCTTCATCCCTCCTGTGCAGACAGCTTCCTTCCACAGCCCTTCAGCTTTTCTGCTTGGACACCCTTCCTCAGGCATAGAAGCCCCCCTAGATTTGCAGGAATGGATTTTTACTCACTCCCTCTGACAACTTTTGTCCAGCAGTTTTTCCTTACCCATGAAAATTTATCAGGGCTACAGAACTGGGAAGGTGGAATAAGCTCTACTTCTCACCAGCCATCTCCCTCCCCTCCTCATCCCCAGTCTCCTTAAAAATATCCTATCAAAACCCCCCATAGGGAACTTAACCCTAAATCTGTATTTGCTTATATTTTCCTTAAGTTTGAAGCACTGTAATTGACATGTCTTATGCTCCTAATTTCCTGTGAGCTGCCAGTGAGTGCAGCTTATTGTTGTCCAAGGAAATATTATTTTAAATACTAAAGATGTATGGATGTTAAAAACCTATTGGTACTGACCAATAGTGATTCAAAGTCATTTAGAACAGAAGCAGTGGGACAGTAGCAGTCACATTAGCAGCATGCGTATCTGTCCCTATTAGGTTCATGCTCTCTGCTTCCCTAAATCAAAAGGTCTTAAGTAACCATGGAATGGGAATTTAGGTTACCTTCCATGTCCGTATGTTAGCACCTAGGTGTTTTGAAATTGCCCAGTCTTGCATAAAGTGGTGGAACTAAATGTGTTCTTTATATTCCATGTTGTGAGAACCCAAAAAAAAGCCAGCATAATTAGCTTCAGTATTTAGTCAAAGTCTAAAGGGAAGAAATGGATTATGGTTTTTCATCAGATTAGTTCAGGCAGATGTGTTCCGTTGTAAACAAAAATAAAAAGGTAACTCATGTTCATCTAAAACTGGGCTGTCAGTGTGCCGTTTTAGAGAGAAAAGAGTGGTTGCCCATTGGGAAGAGAGCACTGGATTTTCAACTTTCCACATGTAGATCCGTTCCAGGTACCACTATGGACCCCTTGTCTTGAACCAGTGGATCTTTGCCTTGGTTTTGACCTTGATCGTTCCTATATTTTATAGTTCTCTTTACATACTTAGGTTCTCTATTGCACCTAAATGTACTAATAGTTTTATAGTCAAATTAAAAGATATATAGGCAAGTCTAATGTTTTAGGAGCGTAGACTATAATTTCTGAGCCAAACTTTTATTTGATTTAAAGACAGCCAGTCCTATCTTTGTATTGCCAACATAGTTGTGTTACTGGTACTGTGGTAAATTTTTTATAAATTTGTGCCCAGAGAAGACAGTCTGTAATTTCAATTAAGATATTGCCTAGTGCACTCCACAAAAAGGCATTATCTGCTTTCCAGTACTTATTTGATGGATGTTCACTTGGTGTAAAACTTAAAATTGACATCAAGACACACACACACACACATATATACACGCACAGCCAACCACTCATGGTAAATTTGTAAATAAATTAACTCTGGAATTACCCTGAAATTTATAAGATATATATAGTATATATTTTCATGAGTTTGATCTTTAAATTGTACTCAAGGTGTCCTTAGCTTTAAAAGCAGTATTAGAATAATGAAACACAGAAGTTAGAAAAATTGTCAATTTCTCAAAAAAGATGATTTTTTTTGGCGGGGGGGAAAATTTCCACCAACCCAATTGGGGTGGGGGTTGGGGCTAATTCATCAGTTGGGGGGTGTCTATCAGGTAAGGCATCAGGTCCTATCAGCAATGGGGTTACTATTGGCTTCTGAACAGGCTTTAGTTTTTTTATTTATTTATTACAGACCTGTTTATATAATTATAAGTTTAAAATAAATTTTCATTTTGATGGCTGATAGCTAAAATACATTTTTATACCTTCCACTAGCTTTAGGTTGTTCTTGAATCTATAATTTATGTTAACTATTAACAGTTAACCCTTTTATTAAAGATCAGACATAGGAATAATCTACTTTGGCAGATGAAAACAAAACTTTTGTTTTGAAACCTAACTTCCCAATTTACTTGGATGGGTAGTTCTGGTGTGGAGAATGATATTTGCAAAATAACAAAAGCGGCACTTTGAAGACCTGACTCTGAAGGAGCTTATTAAATACCCTTGTGTTGCTACATTGCCTGCTTTGCTCTCCCTGCTCTGAAACACACACATTAAATATGGGCAAATGCAAATTTCCTCACTCATAGGACTGTTCCCAGAACAGGTCCACCGTGGAGTGTTTGGGAGGGCTCTCTCTCTAACACATAGATGAATAAATTTGGATTTCAACAATGTAAGCATCAGAGTAGACACTGACTATTGAACATTAATATAGGAAAGCAAGAAAAGATTGTTAATGGAAAATCAATTATGTTCAGCGTAATTTTTCTGTAAACTGTTGGTAATCTGAGAGGAGTATTCTGTCTTCCTCTTATCAGGTAACTTAACATTCATATAAAGGAGCTGTACTTAGGACCTAGAATCTAGGTAAGGGTGTGAAAAGAGGTAAATGCATTTTTGAGTTACTGCATCTGCATTTCTTATGTGAGCTATAAACAAACCATCTGGAGGAATGTATCCTAGTATTTCACACGTGTAGAGAATGCCTTTATATGAGATCTGGATTTGTGAGAATTCAGTGGAGAAGCTACACATATTTGTATTAAACTATTTCATAATTTATGGTAGGACAAATTCTCTCTTTGAGTGAGTTTAAAAGACGTGCCTCAGGTCAGAGGGAGGGAACACCCACAGGTCTGAGTGCTGAGGACTAAGCCCACATGCATACCTCAGAGGTGTCACTGGTTAGGTTCCAGAGCACTCACTGCAGTAAAATGAGATTCGCAATGAAGTGAGTTGTAATCTTTTTGCTGGTGGAGGGTCTTGCTTTCAGTTTGTAAAAGAAAAAGGCAACGTCTGTGAAGTGTAATAAAACAAAATGCAATAAAATGGGGTATGCCTGTACATGGGCAGATCAAAACTGCCCTGGACCCTGCTTGTACCCCATAGGCCAGTTGAGAACCTGTGGCCTTTTAAGTTCTTTATAGCCTATGCAACCATAGAAATGTATGTGTTTGTCAACGATGAGTTTTGATTGGTCAAAATAGAAGCAGCCATTCTGTGAGATACTATGAAATGCCTTTCTCATGAGTAGACAAAAATGATAAAGGAGAAACCAATGTTTGATAGCTTAAGGAAGAAATTCTTTCTTTGGGGAGACTTAAGTCTTGACTTTCTTAGCCTAGTGCCTTGCTTAGTATTAAGTAATTGAACTACCTTTAACCGCCCCCCCCACCCCAACCCTTCATCCTAAATCTGTTTACACAAACTCTGCAAATTAATTTTCTGTTACCCTAAAAATTATAACTCTGATTTTTAAAAGTAAAAGTGAGTGCCCTGACTGGTTTGGCTCAGTAGATAGAGTGTCGGCCTGCGGACTGAAGGGTCCTGGGTTCGATTCTGGCCAAGGGCATGTACCTTGGTTGTGGGGACATCCCTGGTCGGGGGTGTGCAGCAGGCAGCTGATCGATGTTTCTCTCTTATCGATGTTTCTAACTCTCTAGCCCTCTCTCTTCCCCTCTGTAAAAGTAAACATATGCTCTAAGTCATGAAGTATTGTATCTGGATGAGACCTTAGAGATAGCTCAGCTGTTCATTTTATAGTAGAGGCCACTGATGCACAAAGATTGTTCTGGAAGTCATGTTGCCAGTTAGTGTAGAATTGAGTTGAGGATGGAATCCCCATCCTTGGTGAGTATTGCTCACTATCCTATCATGGATCATATCTTAAATAAAATGCCAAAGAAGTGTTCATTATTTGCTGAACCTAATGCAGAGCAGAAAGCACATACAATATAATTCTTCAGAATTATCAAATTGACCTCCAATTCTTGTTATATAACCTACTAGGGGCCCGGTGCACAAAAATTTGTGCACTCGGGGTGGAGGGAGTCCCTCAGCCTGGCCTGTGCCCTCTCACAGTCTGGGACCCCTCAGTGGATGTCCTATGATGGCCCCAGTCTGCCAGGCGCCTTTTGTGTGTGTGTGTGTATGTGTGTGTGTGTGTGTGTCACCACTGGGGACCTGCCCCCAGCCGCATCTGAGGCTCGGAGCAGTCCTCCTGTGTGTGTCTACCTGCCGGGGGCCTGCCCCAGGCACACCGTGGAGGCTTGGAGCAGGCACCCCCTCTATGTTGATCTCTCAGACTCTTGCCCTCCCCTGCATGTTGTTCTCTTTTTTGAGCGTGACCA
>PVJC01055681.1:0-10123 GCA_004026665.1 Murina feae
AAAAGCTCTATAAATAATTTACAAATTGAAATTGCAATTAAAAACCTTTCTGCATATAAAATCCCAGGTACAGATGGCTTCACTGGTGAATTCTAGCAAACATTTAAAGAAGAAATTTTAACAAATTGTACAAAACCTCTTTAGACAGAGGAAGAGGTAATGCTACCCAACTCATTTTATGAGGTCAACTTAACCCTGGTACCAAAACATGACAAAGGTATTTACAAGAAAATAAAACTACAGACAAATATCCTTATGATCATAGATTCAAATTTCTTAACAAAACATTAGCAATTCAAATACAGCAATATATTAAAGGACAACATATCATGACTAAGTGGGGTTTATCCTAGGAATATAAAGTTGTTTAATAATAGGAAAAAAATGAACTCACAACAGTAACAAAATAAAGAAAACATATATTATCTCAATAAATGCCAAAAAAGCTTTTGACAAAATTCAATACCCATTTATGACAAAAATTATCAGCAAACTAGGAATAGAAGGAAATTTCTTTATAGAAAAGGGCATCTATATAAAAAAAAAAAATCTAGCCCTAGCTGGTTTGCAGGCAGACTGAAGGGTGCCAGGTTTGATTCCAGTCAAGGGCATGTACCTTGGTTGCGGGCACATCACCAGTGAGGAGTGTGCAGGAGGCAGCTGATAGATGCTTCTCTCTCATCGATGTTTCTAACTCTCTATCCCTCTCCCTTCCTCTCTGTGAAAAATCAATAAAAAATATTTTAAAAAATCTATAGCCAAGAGCAAAGTGAATGGTGAAATATTAAAGACTTTCTTTAGTGAATTATGGAACAAAATAAAAAAAATACCCCCTATTACCACTTCTAGTCAACATTGCATTGAAAGCCAACATAATAAAGAAAAAGAAATAAAAGCTATAAACATAGTGTTTGCACATAATAATATTTTTTACATAAACTGCACCCCCTCCCATCTATAGAATCTATTACATTAAAAATATAAAATTTGAAAGGTCATGAAATACAATTCAGTATACAAAAATCTAAGTATTTCATCTTGATATGATTGTAAACCGGGTTTTTCCTTCTGTTACATCCTGCATCTGGCTATTATTGTTTGTGTGTATGACAGCTACTGAGCTGTGCATGTTAGCTATATACCTTGTTACATTGCTAGATTCTTTCACTGTTCAAGCTAGCTTTATCACAGATTCTCTAGAGAAATATAATTTGAGCCATATCTGAATACTTCATTAAAATTTTCTAGTGGTCACATTTAAAAATAAAAAGAAACATAAAAAAATAATTTTAATAGTATCTTTTATTTAATTAATAATTATCTCTAGCCCTTATCTATCAGATCATAAGAATCTGTCTAAAACACAAACACAATGACGTCACTCTGTTGGTTAAAACACTTCAATGATTTCTTTCTGGTAAGTCCCTCTGAACAGGCACTGCTTATTATATTATCTTGTCTGACTTCAATTTTCTGATATATGCCGTGTTTTAAAATTCAGAGTCATTTTTTTCCTTGGCTTGTGCCTTGTACTTGATAGTCTAGGCATCCTTCAGTAAATCTGCAAAAGCCTTCCCCAACTTTCCCTCTTTTCACCTATTCAATTTGTATAGTATTATTTTGAACTTTATTTCTGAGCAACTCTTAATAAAGATAATCTATATTACCAATATTAATGTGGAGCTAAAAAAATTTAATACTTCTTTTTTGTTTTGATGCCATTGTGGGTTAGCTCTTGCCAAGTCAGTTAAGTTAATAATATTATTTTATTTTATTTATGTTACTAGAGGCCCAGTGCAAGAAATTTGTGCAAGGAGCGGGAGTGAGGGGTGGGGGTGGTGTCCCTCAGCCCAACCTGGACCCTTACCAATCTGGGACTCCTTGAGGGATGTCTGCCTGCCCGTTTAGGCCTGATCACACCAGTGGGATCAGGCCTAAGTGGGCAGTTGGACATCCCTTTTACAATTCAGGACTGCTGGCTCCCGACCTCTCGCCTGCCGATTGCCCCTAACCACTCCCCTGCCAGCCTGATCAACGCCTAACTGCTCCTATGCCGGCCTGATTGCCCCTAACTGCCCTCCCCCTGCCAGGATGGTCGCCCCCAACTGTCCTCTCCTGCAGGCATGGGTCCCTTCCAACTGCCCTCCCTTGCTGGCCATCTTGTGGCGGCCATCTTTGACCATATGGGGCAGCCATCTTTGTGATGGTCAATTTCCACATTACTCTTTTATTAGATAGGATGTTAACATAATTCTACATACACACACATACACACACACAAATTTAAAAAAAGTGGGGTGATGTACTTTCACTAAAAAGTACAAGTAACTAATAAGAGGCGCCATAAGCCCCTATCCTAATAGACTTCCAGGTGTTATAAAGCAGAGACAGACTACCAGTAGCTATACCAGGAATGTAACAAAGGACAGAGAAACTTGCAAATACTCAAAATATCCTGAGGTGAGATAGGGGTCCTATCCAGTGCCCTGGATGGCTTTTCCAATCCCTTTTATTTCCATGAAAATTTAATTTCCTAGCAATATCTCAATTGGCATAGTTGGTTGAACACCCACACATACAGCTGGCCTTACTCAATTATGAATGTCTTACTCTTTGAGAGCTATAGTATTATATTTTCTATGGCTGAACAGCTGATAGTGACTGGCCTAGAAAACTGACTGACTTCTCTTGTCCAGATGTACTATTTCCCACTCTTGATCCTTCTCATTCTACTTCCAATACACATTTCAAACTTATCCCAATCCTGCCAGGTAAAAAAGGGCCCTGGAATTTCTAATAGATTTCACTATGCATTTCCAAAATCACTGATGGAAACTCTTTCCATAAGAATCACATTTCACAATTCTCAAAGTACTTTAACATTCATTATCTTACTCAATATTCCTCACAATTATCTCAGACTTATTTACCTAATGGTTATCTCTAAACTTTCTTTGAAGCATAGAAAAGTGAAGTGTGTTACAGTAGAAAGAACATGAATTCTGAAGTCAGAAACCCATGGAGCTGGGTTCAGGTCCTTGAAAATCAAATAACTTATTTGAACTATGGGTTATTATGATGTTTAACATATTTTATGACCTACATTCTTTTCATGGAAAGTTCTAATAAGATTGGCTGTACAGTATACTGCAATTATTGACTATATGAATATAACTGAATTCATCCCTAAGATAGGCTTCCATGTTTCTGTAGATCAGGTACTATATAATTGCTACTGATCTGAATGAAGAAAAGATATTGCTATGGGGAAAGAGGGAGGATCCTCTTAGTTGATGAAACCTTTTACTGAGGAAGATACTTGGTTTATCACTACCTGGGTATTATGATAAAAGAGAGATTATAAAAGCACTTTCTAAATCTTATGAATTACCATTCCTGCCCCTAAGTATCAAAATACAAAAACTACCAGAAAATTCCCTTACCTAACATGGCCATTATGTCCAGAAGTTCAACTTGTGCTGAGATTAAATAAGGGGTAACATTAAGCATGTACTGTGACCATTAAGAATATAAACATAGAAAAAATACAATCCTTATCTTCAACACTTAGGTCACAGTATAATTCCCTTCTAAGGGAAGTGAGAGTGCCTGGTCATTTTGCACTAATTAGGCCATCACTGATGTGCGGAGTTCACTCTAGGCACAACACTGTAAATTGAAATGGATCAAGAAGAGAGTCCAAAATGACAAGGAGCTTATAAAGTATCAATCTCAGAAATATCTAAAGAAAAAATATCTGGAGGAACAAGAGTATCAAGAGCTACCTGAGAAGGTTTCATAAGAAACAAGAAAACAAACCTGAGCCCTGGTTGGGAGTTTTCCTGAGCACTAAAAGTTTGCTGGTTGGATTCCAGGGCAGGACACATGCCTGGGTTGCCAGCTGCATCCGCAGTAGGGGGCATACAGGAGGTAGTGGATCAATGTTTCACTCTCAAATCTGTGTTTCCCTTCCTTTCTAATAATCAATAAAAAATCGAAAGAGCTCTAGCTGGTTTGGCTCAGTGGATAGAACATTGGCCTGAGGACTGAAGGGTCCCGGGTTTGATTCCAATCAAGGGCATATGCCCAGGTGGAGGGCTCAATGCCCAGCGGAGAGTGTGGAGGAGGCAGCTGATCAATGATTCCCTTTCTTTCTCTCTCCTTTCCTTTCAATAAATATATATTTAAAAAATTAAAAAACAAAAACAAAATTTGAGCCAATGGAAAGGTACTGGGAGAAAAGCAGAATTCAGCTCAAAATAAAAAAAGAAAAAGAACATTTTTAGCCATTAAGGCTATCAGAAGCAGAAGGAAGGTGTTCCTTTGAGAGGTTATAATCTCCCTGGCTCTGGAAGAATTTGAAGGACAGATGAGTTTTTTTTAGGGAATGGTCTTAAGGTAAATTCTGAGTTAGGTGGGAGGTCGAATTTGATGACTTCTGACCCTGAGATTCCAACGTTCTATGGCTTTTTACCTTCTTGAAATCTCATATTTAATATTAATTAAAACTGACTGTATCTTAACCAAAATAACTTCTAGATGGGATATAACATAGTAAAGGGTGACACTGAAATCTTTACATATTGGGAAGATGTTAAGCTCATGTTGGTAGATAGAAGTTTTCCAAAATTCTAGTTTTTGCCTGAAAGTTTAAATTTATCATTCACAACAAATGTTTATAGGTTGTCTTCCTTGAAGTGCCCAACTCACTTAATTTTGGAGAAAGTGTCTGCCAAATATCCAAGTCAGTTGTGTTTTTTAAGTAAAGATGGTGTTCCATGAAAAAAAGTGGCATTGAGCTTGCAACTCAATCAATAGTGGTGGTTGCCAGAGGGAAGGGGATGGGGTTGAAGGGGGTCCTAATATATGGTGATAGAGAAGACTTGATTTTGGGTGGTGGGCACATGGTGCCATATACAGATCTTGTAACACAGAAACCCACAACTGGAATCTGTAAGTTCCACCCCAATAAATTTAATAAACATATTTTAAAAAATAATCAAGTTCTTTTTCCGAGACAACCATTACACTTGGATGTGTTAAAGATAAAACTGAACTCCAGAGGTTAAAAGACTTGCCAAAGAACACATAGCTAAAGCTAGGCTTTGAATCTGGATTTTTTGGTCTCCAAAGTCCATGCTCTTTCCACTATGTTACCCTGAAAACAATTATAAAACAAGAACATATCCTCGAGTAAAGAAAGATAAAGAACCAAACATGTCTAATTTATAATAATGAAGGACATCAGGGTATTGCTGATTTCTAGGTTTCTCCAATAATCCTCAGGAGTCGTAGTTGTCCAAAAGAATTCATTATTAGATCTCTCCTCTCTGTAGCAAGAATACTGTATATGGAAATAGATTCATAAAATGTGAGTAAATGTAAGTAAGCCCAGCTTGTTTGTGTGTGTGTGCATTTGTATCTGCACAACATAGAACATAAGCCATGGAAAAGAAAAAAAGAACATGAGGAAACCCATTTAGTTTATCAGTTTCTGGACTGGGATCTTGTTTTCACTCACGGCAGTGTATCATGGGGTCTTGGCATAGTAATTTAGAGGATGTGTTCTTTATTAGCTTTGCTCAACTTGGCTGGGTTCAGCTATGTGCTGCCAACTGGACTGATGCCAAGGCTGAAACTCCATTTCCTTAAATTCCAGTTCATTTAATAAAGCATGGGTTGCCTTCTGCTCCTATCTAACTCAGTTAACACTTGCAGTTCTCTACACCTAGCTCCTTCTTTCCCTCTTGACCCTTATTCCTACAGCATGAATAGACACCTCTGCAATTATAAAGACATTTCATGTTTTCTTAGGCTGATAAATCTATACAGACTGGGGAAAAACAGAAGGATAATAAAACCATGCATGATGGGGCCATAAGCCAACTTCAAAAACCTCAAATTACTCAAACTCAAAGGAGTGACTGACTTTAGCTGTCTAGGGCAATAGCTAAGAGGATTCAAGAGCAATTTTAGCAAGTGGAGGGCTATGTCTTTTCAGATGCCTAAGATACTCAGGGAAGTGGCATGAAAGCACATTGTGAGAAAGCACCTGCTAATCCACAGTCAAATGAACTAAGCTTTCTGTAGCATAAGATAATGAATCTTAAAATCTTACCAACTCCTGCCTTTTTGCCATATCACCCACCCTTATAATCTTGTTTTTCTTTGCTTTAAGAGTTTGCCAAGTTTCCTTAATCTTCTTGATATACATGCATATTTGTTTTGTTTTTCTTCTAGTCATTACCTTTATACAGAAATTCTCATTTATAACTGTAACTAGAGGCCCAGTGCACAAATTCATGCACCAGTGGGGTCCCTCAGCCTGGCCTGCAGGATCGGGCCAAAATCAGCTCTCCTCTGACATCCCCCAAGGGGTCCTGTATTGCAAGAGGGCACGGGCCAGGCAGGGGGACCCTACCAGTGCATGATCAGGACCGGGGAGGGATGTGGGAGGTTGGCCAGCTGGCGAGAGATTGTAGGAGGGCTCCAGGGCATGTCCAGCCTGTTTTGCTCAGTCCCAATTGGCTGGACTCCAGCAGCAAGCTAACCTACAGGTCGGAGTGTCTACCTCCTGGTGGTCAGTGCACACTATAGCAAGTGGTTGAGTGGCCTTAGCATATCATTAGCATATTACACTTTGATTGGTTGAACGAATGACTGGACACTTAGCATATTAGGCTTTTATTATATATGATATTTCCTCAAAAATCATACACTTATTTAAAATGCAGGACTTTGCAAGTTGATGTGTATTGGTACTGGTGTAAAGTTGGTGTTATAATAAGAGCTTGCCAAAGAAAACTGCATGGATCTAAGTATTCCCAAGAAAGCAGCAGGGGTGGTTGTCAAATATATGAACTGCCTAAGTTACTCCTCGCTATTCCAGGAAATTTGAGAGATGCCAACTGTTTCATTACACATGCCAAAAAATTGCTACCATTCTCAGGTATCTGTGGTTAGTGAAGGCAGGAAAGAGAACTGTAAACTCTAAAAGGTCAGCTTAAAGCTGGAAGGGAGGCATAGGACAGGATTTTTCTGTCCCTATGGAAGATATGATTAGAATCAGTAGGAGAACCCAGATTGCCTGTTTCATAATCTAGTGCCACTCATTTTAATTTCTCATATTCCTATTTCTATTTGTGTACAACAAACATACAATAAGAGAAAACCAGTTATGGGAGTTCTGGTTCACCGCATAAACCTCATCTCACATATTTTTCCTGACCAAAATAGAGCACTTAAAATGCCTCTGTGTGGGTAGTTTCCTTTTCCTAGGATATCTAGGCATTCTAATTCAGATAAAACTAACATATAGTAGACATCCACTATGTGCTACATGGTGCTATGCATTTGCACACTCATTTTTTATTTAAATCACTCAATCCATCCGGAAAGAAGGCACTTCTTTATCACTTACATTGAGCCTAACGCTGCTAACACAAGGTTGCTCTACAACTGTTGGACAGACAGGTGCATAAAGGCCAGAGTTTCCAGATGTGATTAGAGTACAAGGCCAGAATTGAAATAAGGACAAAGATGTTAGTGTGTGTATGTGTGTGTGTGTGTGTGGGGGGGGCCTGGAACTAATATATCTGAGAGGGTAAAAGGAAAAGTAGCCAAGTGGCTGCTCTTATTAAAGCAGAATTTATTTCACTTATTTATTTGACTTATTACCCAATGTGCCCACACTTTTTCTCACATGGTTAGTGAAACACATCTTCTCAGGAGACAAGAAGGGAATATTGGGTGCCAGAATTTTCTGTAGACAGGACACTGTCCTGCTTGCTGTGGCTTAGCGGAAAAAGAAGTTGGGTGGAAGGGAAGGGGACAGTCCAGGTGTCGAGGTACACAAATGGTTAATGACAGAGAGATAAGTGAATGTGGGCTTGGAGATGAGCCTCTCTGATATGAGTGCCCCTTGCCACTCTCATTTTTGGCTATAAGGCTTCCATAATTTGGAAAATAAAGCATTAGTTTAAATAATTTAATCTGTTATTAAAACTGCAGTAGCATTCTCACTTTTATAATTAAGTGAATATTAGCTTTAGGTGATAATGAATAGAAATGAAATCAGAAAATACAGCATGGTATATTTCACTTAGCAATTATTATTGAATAACCATGTCCCAAATGCTAGGAATATAAATATGAAGTTAGTAAACTAGTTCCATTTAATAAGGATGCAGATAGAAATAAATCCTAACTTCCTAGACATAGCAGAAAGAAGTATTTTAGCTCCCATATTAATGCTTACATTGAAAAACTGACATTATTTTACACGTTACAGTGTAGCTACTTGCTAAGTAAATAGTTGTGATGGGTATTAACATAAACGTTAAGAACTCACATTTTGGCTTCTTTATTAAAAGAATATGTCCCTCAATCTTATCCATGTCACCACAATGCCTCAATTCTCTCTCTCATCTGGAATACCAGAACAGCCTGTTAACTCAGATCTCTGCCTTCAGCTTCTGGAAGCCACCCATCATTTCACTGCTACAAGAATGGTTCTTCTAAAACACAAATTTGACCTGCAACTCCACTAACTGAAGCCCATTCAATGGCTCTCATTGTTCTTGGGGTCAAGACCTAGATCCTTAAAATGATGTAAAGGGAAGCCGTGCATTTCCTGTGCCTTCCTCCCCAGGCTTCTCTCTTTCCACTCCTCTCCTTACACCCTACAAGCTGGTCATTTACACTTTTTTGAGTTCTTCAACTGTATTTTTAAAAATTCTCAGGCCTCCACTCATCTGTTCCCTCTGCTGGCTAGAACTCTTTCTTTCCCTCCCCATTCTTCAGGTTTCAGTTTAGATACTTCATTTGGAAGCCTTCCCTAACCTTCAACTTCCAACCCTTCAGTTTAGGTTTAGGGGCCCTTTTGAACTTTATTACCACCAAGTTGCAATTCTGTCTAGATGCTCACAAAACGGTAAACTCTAAAGGCAGAATCCCCATCAACGGATCCAATGACCAGCCCTTAGTCGTGACTTATTAGAACTTGTCTTGTTAGAACTTGAATGGCTGGCTGGCTGAGGAAAATCAGACAGCCCATCAGTCTACCTATGTGCTGTGACCTGCAGGTTAGCCCTGGTTGTGTTATTCTTGCCTCTACCTTTGTTTTTTCTTGCGTAGTTTTGAATTATGGTTTAACTAACCCTCTTTCTGACCCAGAATCCCAAAGTGTTAAAGTGTGTGTGTTTTTTATGTAGTTTTACAACAGGAAGAGACCATTCATAATGTAAGGGAAACACTTTTTATATGTTTCATCACAGGAAAAAAAGGAAGAGACATTTGTTTTTAAGCATCAAATTTTTAACTCTCCAGACCAGGGTAATTTTCCTGCACATCAACCACAGCAATGAGTCAGATTTTGTTTTCTCTCTGTACAATACCACAGGTAGAAAGGGTAGACTGAAGGGTATACGAGGCCTGGCTGACCATTTACTCCAACAGGTATGGTCAGCACTTCTATTGGACTCCTACATTTGTGCCAGCATGTGGAGAGCAGCCAGACCCAGCTTACACTATATGAAGTCACAAAAGTCTAATATATAATCCAGAATGCAATAGATTTATAATAAAAATATATATGAAGTAGCTTGCATCTCATGTTCTCTTACTGTTGTAAAATTACTTAGGAAGCTAAACTAAAATATGAAACTGGCTTGCCCAGCTTGAAATCAGAGCAAGGGATGCTACGTGGATTATCATGAGAGCTAAAGGCCTAATTAGCATATATGACAATGCCAAATGCACTGAACTTTGTATTTAGTTTCTTAAATTTAAAAAGTAATGCATAGCTCTGTTTTCAATTTTAAGTCACAAAAACAAAAAGTGATGAGCTAAGAAAAAAGGTTCTGCCTTTTATAACCAAACTAGAGGCCCGGTGCACGAAATTCATGCACAGAGTGGGGGTGGTGGGTGGGGGTGGTGTCCCATAGACCAACCTGCACCCTTTCCAATCAGGGACCCTTTGAGGGATGTCCGACTGCCCATTTAGGCCTGATCCCACCGTTGGGATCGGGCCTAAACGGGCAGTCGACGTCCCTTTCATAATCCAGGACTGCTGGCTCCTGACCTCTCAAATGCCGATTGCCCCTAACCACTCCCCTGGCAGCCT
>PVJC01055682.1:0-10126 GCA_004026665.1 Murina feae
CAAAAGATGCTTCTTGTCCTTATTAGAGAACATGTCAAAACACACGATCATGCTTCGTGACAGTGTTATTCAAGAATGCGTCCAGTTTCTAGAACACTGTGAAGTTTATGGCAGGAACGTGCCTGCTGTTATTGAACAACCCCTGGAAGAAGAAAGAATGCACAGTGGAAAGAATACGGTCACATATGAATCCAGACAGTTAAAAGCTTTGATTTATGAGATTATAGGATGGAATATGTAGTCACGGCTGATAATGGGCATGTCTGTCATCTATACATGGAATTCTTTCTGTCTGTAGTTAGCCTTTTGATTCTTTACATTTGTTGAAATGTTTATCCTTTAAAAGTTAAAATAATATAGTTGTAACTTTTCTTTTTAGTAATCCATGAAATGAAATGTAATAAAAGAACGTGAACCCTAGAAGTATATTAGAAAATTCAAAAGTGAATGAGGAAATTGTGTTTAATAGTATTTCTAGTGCCTGTGTTCCCTATCCTTTGAGGGAACCCTCCATGACAATATTACATTAACCAGGGAATAGGCACTATAAAGTCCAGGATTCAGTTAATGTGTAGGACATGTGGGCATTAATAATCATTTCAAGAATATTGTGTTGTACTCCAACATTAACACTTATAATTACACTAATTTATAAATGCATACATTTTGCATAAACCTAAGTGGGATTTTTTTTGTTATTGGTGATGATTTTGTTTGGTTGGTTTTTAATATGCAAGACTCGGGGAATTCTTGTGCCATAACAAAATTGTGGTGCTGTGGTGCGGAGACAATAAACAATTGACCAATGTCCATGTTTCTTCTCCATTTATTAATAATTTAAATATACAAACATGAACAGAAGATATACTATTTTCTTAATTTATCTTTAACATTAATAATAGGTAGCTTTAACCCTGACCGGTTTGGCTCAGTGGATAGAGCATCGGCCTGGGGACTGAAAGGTCCCGTGTTCGATTCCGGTCAAGGGCATGTACCTTGGTTGTGAGCACATCCCCAGTAGGAGGTGTGCAGGAGGCAGCTGATCCATGTTTCTCTCTCATTGAATGTTTCTAACTCTCTCTCCTTCTCCCTTCCTCTCTGTAAAAATCAATAAAATATATTTTTTAAAAAATAGGTAGCTTTAGACTAAGTTCTTAATTCTTATCCTTGTATTTCTACTTAGGACACATGAATCCTAGAACATGTTTTCATGTTCTAGCCTCTTGAAAATGAAAAAAAATTGCATGCTGTTTCAATGATCCTATCAACCTCCTATCCTATTCATACAACAGAAAGAATGGTCTACCAATGGATTCTGAAATCATATCTGGTATATTCACAATACAAATTTCATATTTAACTGCCTCTCAGTAGTGTTTTGGAGTTCTCACTGTGAACCTCCATCATTCTGCTCAGGCATTTAATTTTCTATAAGTAGTAAAAGCTTTAGCCCTGACTGGTTTGGCTCAGTGGATAGAGCGTCAGCCTGTGGACTCAAGGGTCCCAGGTTCGATTCCAGTCAAGGGCATGTACCTAGGTTGCGGCACATCCCCAGTAGGGGGTGTGCAGGAGGCAGCTGATTGATGTTTCCCTCTCATTGATGTTTCTGGCTCTCTGTCCCTCTCCCTCTCTGTAAAAAAAAATAATCAATAAAATATATTTTTTTAAAAAAAGCTTTACTATTTGTTCCACTCTTATTTCTGATAATGGTTTTTGGGTTTCTTACCTATTTTTCACACTCTTAAAATCTATATTTATCCTGTGTTGCATCTTTATTGAGCTTTGTAAAGATGCAAAGGATGATAGTAATAATAAATATTATTATTTATTATATAATAAACTAGGGGCCCGGTGCACAAGAATTTGTGCACTCAGGGGGGTCCCTCAGACTGGCCTGTGCCCTCTCGCAGTCTGGAACCCCTCGGAGGATATCCACCTGCTGGAGTGCCTGGCCAGCCTGGGTGAGGGGCTGAGGGCCGTTTTCAGGCTGCCCACAGCTCCCATTGACCCAACATCCCAGCAAGGCTGGCTGGAATCAGGTTTCTGGGGTTTATTTATCTTCTATAATTGAAACATTGTTGCCTTGAGCAGAGACCTGGTGGGCCTAGGCAGGCAGTTTCAACTCCATTGCTGGTGCAACATAAGCCTCCTGTTTGCTCTAGCTCTGTGGCTGCCCATTGCCATCTTGGCTGGGCTAATTTGCATACATCTGCTCTGATTGGCTGGTGGGCGTGGTTTAGCTGTCTCAGAGTGATGGTTAATTTGCATATTACTCTTTTATTAGATTAGATAATTATTTGGCCACGCCTACCAGCCAAGCCCACCAGCCAATCAGAGCAACTATATGCAAATTAACCCAGCCAAGATGACGACTGGCAGCCATGGAGCTGGAACAAGCAGGAGGCTTGCCCTGGCAATGGAGGAAGCTAAGTTTCCCTCCTGCCTTGGCCGGCTGTGGCCTCTGCTCATGGCAACAAAGTTGCAATTATGGAAGATAAATAAACCCCAGATACCTTCTTCCAGCCGGTTTGGACTCAAGGAAGCACTGGGAGCCTGGGTTGTCAGGGGCAACCCGACCTGGGCTCTGGTTAAAGCAACAAAGTTTCAATTATAGAAGATAAATAAATCCCAGCTTGAAAACAGCCATCAGCCCCTCACCGAGGCTGGCCCCACCCTCATGGGGTGAGGGTCCCTGTTGGAGGGCTTGGCCAGCCTGCAAACAGCTATCAGCCCCTCACCCAGGCTGTCTAGGCACCCCAGCAGGACCCCTGCCCTGATCCAGGACACTCTTCAGGGCAAACCAGCCAGCCCCCACCCAAGCACCAGGCCTCTATCCTATATAATAAAAGGATATAATATGCCAATTGACCCTAACAGCAGAATCACTGGGAATGACTGGTCACTATGACACACACTGACCACCAGGGGGCAGATGCAATGCAGGAGCTGCCCCTCGTGGTCAGGGGCACTCCCACAGGGGAATGTTGGCTGATGGCTGCCAGTACAGCGGTGGTGGGAGCCTCTCCTGTCTCCTCAGCTGTGCTACGGATGTCCGACTGCAGCTTAGGGCTGCTCACCGCTGGCAAGTGGACACCCCCAAGGACTGCCAGGCTGCCAGAGGGATGTCTGACTGCCTGCTTAGGCCTGATCACCCAGTGAGCGGGCCTAAGCCAGCTGGTGGACATCCCCTGAGGGTTCCCTGACTGTGAGAGGGCACAGGCCGGGCTGAGGAACCCCCCTGAGTGCACAAATTTTTGTGCACCAGGCCTCTAGTAATAAATATTCATTCTGAGGAAGTTTTCCATTTAAGAAGAGAAGGGACCATATAATATGAGCTAAATCAGTTTGCATTCTCTACTAGTAACAGTTACCATGTCTTGCCCTCATGCAACAATTGCTAGGTTGATATATTTATATAAGCAAGGAACCAGGTACCCTAAAAGCAGTTTATATTCTACTTTAGCATGTAAAAGAAGAATGTGACATGAGCCAATGAACTTTCAGAGTGGGTGTGTTTGCCTTTGATTGCTAGCCATGGCTGGACCATTTCTCAAGAAAAAACAGTTTCATTGTGCCATTACAAGATAGACTGTGTCTCTGATAGGCCAATTATGCCCTTAATTGTATGGTTCCACTCCATTTTTTAGTTCTTTAACAACAGACTATTTGGACACTGGCCCACGTACTTTGAGAAAGTACAAGTATGAAATGGATGATAATTTTTTTTCTTGGTTCTTATGAGGTTTGGTCCATGATTTAATTTTCCTCCATAATTTGTTTGGTTGGTTGGTCTTAAATTTTATAATCAACTAGAGGCCCAATGCATGAACTCTGTGCAAAGGACTTGGCCCTTGCAACTGTGGTGGCTTGCCTCAGCCAGAGGCAACCACAGCAGCTGCCTCAGCCCTGGCTTCGTCTGGAAGGTCGTTCAGAAGGACGTCCAGTCTAATTAGCATATTATGCTTTTATTATTATAGATAGACACTTCCCTTCATTTTCCATGTTTGATTTTCCAGAATTGATTATGTCTCCTTGTGAATACAGGCAAATA
Organism: Murina feae; assembly: GCA_004026665.1. Lineage (NCBI taxonomy): Eukaryota > Metazoa > Chordata > Mammalia > Chiroptera > Vespertilionidae > Murina > Murina feae. The sequence continues at coordinate 4,052 of PVJC01055682.1, forward strand.
TCAAATGTGGAAGCTTTCTAGCATGCTCAGTGTAGGGAAAAATAAACACTGAACTGACAATGAAAAGACTATGATATTTGCTCTTAATTCTTCTAAAAAATGATATACAAAAATGATATATATCCGGACTATTATAATACGCATTTTAAATCACTTATCCTTGAAATAATTACAGGCCTTCCTGCCCTTGAGGTGATGGCCTCAGCTGCCAGTCTGCCAGAAATCTGGAAACAGGAACAGGAACAGGTGAGGTGAAGATGAAAGAGAGATTTAGCTATGTGATTTACTTCACCTTGGATCCCCTTCAATTCCAAATCTCAGCAGTTAATCAAATGTCTGCTACCATTAACCGAACAGAGGCAATGAATAACAGAGTGGAAGTAACAGATGCCAGAGCTACTTCTGTAGCTAACTCACCAAATCATATCACCAGTCCTTTCACCCTTGTTTTATCTAATACAAGAAGAGGACATGCGGCCCTCCCATAAGGACAAAGCCACAGGAACAGCAAGACAGTCCCTAAGTTTATAAAGCTTTATCGCTGAGTGTTGCTTTTTCTGCCTCAAAGGATGTATTTAGGAGGTAGTCGTACTTACTACTAAAAATGTATGACAAGAAAATACATGAAAAATCTACCTACCTTACCACCCTCTTTTCTTTCCTTTTTCTAAAATCTTTTATTTTCTCCCTTTGGCCAATTAGAGGGACACTTCCTGATAGCTGGCCGTTGAAGCCACAAGCAGGTGTAAAAACCGCCTAGCAACCTTTTAGCAACGCGTCAGGTAGGGTAGCTCTCTGATTATCTAAGTGACTTTAGATACCATTGAACCTCATTTTTGCAAATCAAAATAACATTTATCACTGACAAGTGACTCTCAGCGTGGCTCAGTGGTTGAGCTTCGCCTTCTGAACCAGGATATTATGGTTCGATTCCCAGTAAGGGCACATGCCCGGGTTATGGGCTTCATTTCCAATATGAGGCGTGCATGAGGCAGCCAATCAATGATTCTCCCTCATCATTGATGTTTCTATCTCTCTCTCCCTCTCCCCTCCTCTCTGAAATCTATCTATCTATCTACCTACATATCTATGTATATATCTATATTTAAATACATACATATATTTAAAAGTGACTCTCAAACTGGCAAAGCCAGAGAAAATTTTAAGAGTATGCACCAAAAGCATTGGATCTAAACAATTTGTAGAATACAGTCAGCTTTATTTGTATACTTATAAGCTCTATATTTTTCTTTTAAACTCTTTGACCTCAATTGAAAAATAGTTACTGAAATCTTAAAGATTAAGTAGGACTGCCAATAACTTTATTGTGAATATTATTAGATGAACATGTAAACTGAGTCCAAGTCCTTTATGCAAAAATGAAATTTGCACATGTTCAGGAAATTAAATACATCATTATCAATAATTGGATAGCTAGTTCAAGATAACAAACGGCTAAAATAGTACTGTGTAAACAGGACCCCAGTAAGGTGTATGAGAAAGTATTGATTGCTATTATTATTTTGTTTCCAATTATTTTAGTACAAGAACCAAAAGCTTAAGATAAAGGACACATGCTAAAGGTCCTTAGCACTCATGACAGCTGCTCTAAAAATGTGTCCACAGACTCTTTTTTTATTTATTTTGTTTTATTGCTTAAAGTATTACAAAGAGTATTACATATATCTCCTTCCCCCCGCCACTTGACCTTCCCCTGGCCTCCCCTACCCCCCAGTGTCTTGTGTCCATTGATTATGCTTATATGCATGCATACAAGTCCTTCAGCTGATCTCTTAACCCTCCCCCCAATCCTCCCCGACCTTCCTGCTGTAGTTTGACAGTCTGTTCAATGCTACTCTGCCTCTGTATCTATTTTTGTTCATCAGTTTATAATGGTCTTTATTATCCATAACTTAGATCATGTGGTATTTTTCTTCATTGACTGGCTTATTTCACTTAACATAATTCTTTCCAGTTCCATCTATGCTGTTGCAAATGGTAAGAATTCCTTCTTTTTTACAGCAGCATAGTATTCCATTGTGTAGATGTACCACAGTTTACTAATCCATTCATCTGCTGATGAGCACTTAGACTGTTTCCAAATCTTAGATATGATAAATCAAAACAACAATGAGGTATCATCTCACACCTGTCAGAATGGCTATCATGGACAAATCAACAAACGACAAGTGCTGGAGTGGATGCGGAGAAAAAGGAACCCTCGTGCACTGCTGGTGGGAATGCAGACTGGTGCAGCCACTGTGGAAGACAGTGTGAAGTTTCCTCAAAAAGTTAAAAATGGAACTCCCATTTGACCCAGTAATACCACTTCTAGGGCTATATCCCAAGAAACCAGCAACACCAATCAGAAAGGATATATGCATCCCTGTGTTCATAGCAGCACAATTGTCCACAGACTCTTTTTTAAAAAAATATATTTTATTGATTTTTTTTAGAAAGGAAAAGAGAGGGATAGAGAGTTAGAAGCAACCAAGGTACATGCCCTTGACTGGAATCAAACCCAGGACCTTTCAGTCTGCAGGCCAATGCTCTATCCACTGAGCCAAACCAGTTAGGCCTGTCCACAGACTCTTGAAGAGCTTGCTAAGACTCACCAAGAAATAACCAGCTGGTCAGTGTTTCTATCTCTGCTGTGTAAGGTCAGAGGCTATTCTGTGATTCAACCTCTTGGTACCAGTTGTTCCAGATTTGCAAAGCCATCTCCTGGAGTTTATTCACCTCATATATGGAAAGGAGAATATCTACTTTGGGAAATAAAAGATGTTTATGGCAAGAGGTGGTCACACCCTGATACTGCAAAACAAATGAAAGCTTCAGAAATCAAATCATAACAGAAACCCTTGCCTAAAAGATTCTGTTGCATTGCTATACCACCTACCCACATATGCCATTATTTTGTGTGTTTACCAGAAAAGGCAAAACTTCTCCTGTAGTTATATGACATTTTTGTTTCCCAGTCTTGTTCTTGTATCAATTCATTACATTTAATAAATGTTCCCACAAAATGCCAAAGAACAGAGGTGACCTATACATGATTTGACCAAGATGCTGAAAATAGTTATTAGCCCCTTTCAGAAAGTAAGGAGACTATTTTTATGACAGTGTATATATAAGATTTATAGTGAAATGATTGAAAAATTGTGGAATTATTCTGGAAGTAACTGTGTGAATATAAAATGGAAAAAATCACAAATTCACTCTTCTACAATATTTGTAGATATGATTTAAATTACAAATTGCACATTATGATATCGGAAATGCACCTTCAACAATGAGCCCAGGGCTTGGACTAGCTCATCTCTTGAATCCTAAAACTAAGACTCACAGAGATTATATGACTTGCCAAACAGTGGCAAAGCCAGGATCAGAATCCAGACCTTCTGGCTCAATTCCTGTGCTCTTTCCACTCTACCAATTCCATTTCTTATGTTGTTGGTTTTTGGTTTGTTTTTTTTTTTAACAAATTATTCTGACTCTAAGCATTTTTTCCCAGAGCTATGACTTCTGTTGCTGCTGATTTAATTTGTGGGTTAATAGGCTTTTCCCAAATACACTTATTGAGCACATTCCTGGGCTGGCCTAAATTATACTATAGTTTTCAAAAGTGTGCTGGAGGGGACTTGAGTAGCCACCACATATTATTTGCAACAGGCACAGATTTAACTGTGTTTGGACACAAAGATCATTGACCCACCTGGTGTTCCATCACCTCTTTTATTTTTTTTACAAAATCACGTTGTATTATCCTTTTTCAAGTTAGTGATTTTCTTCTCTCCATGACAGTTTCTTGCCAACAACCACAGTAAACACAGATGTCAGAAGCTTTCTCTGCAACTCAGTACTAAAGGATACATATGCAGTACTTATTCAGAAATCACAGTAGACGGCCAGCTGCCTCCACAAGTATTTCAGAGTGTTACCAGAGTCTTTTGAAGCTTCATAAAGCTTTACCTTTACTTGCAAAATCCATTTGAGCCAGGATATTAAATGCTTACACTCTTCCATAAAATTGATTACTCAGTTTAGCTTACATCTTGGGAAGGAAAAATTAAAAGCAAGCTCAGAACAAGAACAGATTGAGTCTCTGCCATCTACTTCCTATTTTCCCGTTTGTACTAGTAATTCTCAATCCTTGCTCTACATCAGAATCAGCTGGTAAACTCTTCAAATATAGCAATTCCTGGACCCTAACCCTAAAGTTTCGTTTCAATTAATGGAGATGGAAGTGGAAGAGAGGGATCCGTTTTCTAAAGGTCCCTCCAGATAACTGTAATACGTAGCCAAGACTGATAACCACTGTTCTATACAAACTTAGCTGGCCGCGTGAAAGATACATGCGGGGCATGGGAGTGGGGTGTACTCTGTTTGAGAGTGAAATGATCCTGGTATCCAACCTAAAGAAATTATAAAACACTAGAGGCCCAAAATTTGTGCATTTTCGGTGGGGGGGTGTCCCTTAGCCCAGCTTGCACCCTCTCCCAGTCTGGGAGCCCTCGGGGGATGGAGAGGCTGAGTAGTACTCCCCCTATGGGAGCGCACTGATCACAAGGGGGCAGTTCCTGAATTGAGCGTTTGCCTCCTGGTGGTCAGTGGACGTCATAATGAGCAGTTGAGTGGCCTTAACAAATTATTAGTATACGACCCTTTGATTGGTTGAACAAACGACCATTTAGAATATTAAGCTTTTATTATATAGGATGAATAAATAGAAAAAAATAGGGCATCTGACTTATTTTAAGGCATTTTAATCTGGAATATTCTGGTTTTTTCATATGTAGTGTTTTGACTAGTGAAACCTCTTATCAAACTTTTTACTCTCACGTATTCAAGAATTCTTAAAAAATATTTGGCTTTCAAATAAGGAATTTGAAAAATACTGAAGTATCTAGAGCTATGAATTTGATAGTGGAAACCTTTTAAAGAGGGTTTCCAGAGTTTAAGAGTACTCTCATAGTTTTTTTCCTTCAAAGACTCATAAATATCACTTACTAGGGGCCTGGTGCACAAAAATTTGTGCACTCGGGGGGTGGGGGTTCCTCAGCCCAGCCTGTGCCCTCTTGCAGTCTGGGACACCTCGGGGGGGATGTCCACCTGCTTGGCATGCCTGGCCAGCCTGGGTGAGGGGCTGAGAGCCATTTTCAGGCTGCCCACAGCCCCCTCAGAGTTCATGCACTGGGCGGTGGGAAGGCTGGTGAGTGCAGGCCTGGACGTTTCCCACCGGAGGGCCCATGATTGCACACGCCTGGTGGGCCCGCACCGCTGAGGGGACACACCTGGAGCAGAATTTGGTGGCAAGCCAGGGGCGGACGCTGGTGCAGAATCCCTCGGTGGGGCCCTGCTGCTGAGCAAACACACCCGGGGTGGAGCTGGGCAGTGAACTGGCTTCGGATTCTTCGCACTGTGCAACAGATGCTCCCGCACGCCCTGTGGAGGCCCCTAGGGGGCGGATGAAGATAGCGGACCCTGGATGGGTGTTCCTGGACACCCTGCAGAGGCCCCCAGGGCAGAGCCAGGCAGTGGACCCAGGACAGGCGTTCCTGGATGTCCCGCAGAGGCCCCCGGGGGGCAAAGCCAGGCAGCAGACCCAGGACGGCTGCTCCTGCACACCCTGCAGAGGCCCTGTGCTCCTGCATGCCCCGGGGAGGCCCCCAGGGGGTGGAGCCAGGCAGTGGACGCAGGATAGGCACTCCTGGGTACTCCTCGGAGGCTCCCAGGGGTGGAGCTAGGCAGCAGACCCAGGACAGCTGCTCCTGGACGCCCCGAGGAGGCCCCAGGCCAGACCCCCCCCCACACACTGAGCTGACACACCTGGCACAGCTATGCTGGCCGGCCGTGGAGGCTCCCAGTGCAGAGCCGCCCTGCCAGCCTCCATCTTGGCTGGGTTAATTTGCATACAGCTGCTCTGATTGGCTGGTGGGCATGGCTGTGAGCAGAGGCTCAGCCAGCCTAGGCAGGCAGTTGCAACAGAAGCCTTTGGTTTGCTCTAGCTCCATGGCTGTTGGCTGGGTTAATTTGCATACAGCTGCTCTGATTGGCTGGTGGTAACGGTCAATT
>PVJC01055683.1:0-10118 GCA_004026665.1 Murina feae
GAAATGCTGAAAGGTATCCTTTGAGAATAGAATAGAATCAGAGGCATAGAAAGGGAGTGGACTGACAATTTTCGGGGGTTAAGGGTGTTGGGGATGCGTGAAGAGACTGGACAATAATTGTACACCTATGGATGAGGACAATGGGCGGGGGCAAGGTCAGAGGTTGGGGTGGGAATTGGGAGGAGGGGAGCTATGGGGGGAAAAAGAGGAACAACTGTAATAATCTGAACAATAAAGATAAATTAAAAAAAAAAAAAAGAAAGGATACCAAACCCACCACGTGGCTCAGGAAGATAGGAAGCTAAACAGCCACAAGAGCCTTAGCTTTCATCAGTTAAAGGAAACCTATATCACACAAATGGTTGTATCATCCAGCATACTAGTATAGGCGTTCCAACATCTGAACAGGATGGTGACACTTAACACTCAAAACCTAAGTTCCATGTCAGGCAGGTATACCTGTCAGTGCTGAGACCAACAACTGAACTACTTAATTTACTAAACTCAACCCTCTACCCATTGCCTTTCTCTTTCCACCACACCTCCAAATCAGTCACCCTGATCTGGGTGATAGGGATGATGTCTTAAATGCATATTTAAAATTAAACTCCAACATCCAACAAGTCTCTTTCCTTCTACGTAAAAACAATTATTTATTAATTGATTTGAGAGAGAGAGATAGAAATATTGCTTTATTGTTCTTATTTATGCATCCACTGGTTTCTTTTATTTGCCCTGACTGGGGATTGAATCCACAAACGTGGCATAGCAGGATAATGCTTTGACCAACTTCAACTAGCTGACCAGGCCAACAGTCTCTTTCCTACAAAACTTTAACATTTAAGTAAAATATAGTATTTTAAGTAAGTGGGGGCGGCGGGGAGAGAGTAGCTTTTTCCTATGCTCCAATCTATATAGGCTTTTCCATTTTCTTGGCAGGAAATCCTGATAATTACTTACCTTAATGGTGTCATAAGAATCCGTAATAAGCGCAATGAAAAGGCTGAGAATCATATATATAAACAGGCTGATGAAGGAATATAAATATAGGCGACTGAAGAGCCACACCAACACGCTCTTCTGCTGGATTTCAGCAAAGGTTGCAAACATATCATCACCGTTGACCAGAGAAAACAGACACTCAGAAACTGTATTCAGAGCTACAAACTGAAGGGGGAAACTAAAGTTAGTTTTTGAGATATATCATCGAAAAAAGCAGAGAGGTACCTATATCTAGTTAGCTTGTTTTGTTGAAGCTATTGTTGTCATTGCTATTATGAGTAACATTCATTTTAAGACAGCTAGAATACCAAAGTAGGAAAACATTATTTAAAACTCCCTTGCATACTCACTATCTCTTGACATTTCTCTCAGTTTTTTCCTATACATTTTTATATATTTGTAGTCATATCATCTAACCATTTTGGATCTTGATTTCTTTTTCCCTATTTAACATCATCTTACACTTAGACAGAATGTGTTAGATAACAAACCTTTCCTTAGAAATGTCAAGTTTAACTATTTCCCTGTCACTGGATATCCCAATAATATTTGCTATTGTAAAGAACAATGTAATGAACATTTCTAAGCGTAATGTTTTTTCCTGTTACTGGGTCTAAGTGATTAATATTTTTTCTGGGTCTAAGTGATGAGCCTATAACCTGCTAAACAAACCGCTTTCTGAAAGAACTGTAGTAATTACATTCTACAACCAGCAAAGATGGAAGTGCCTGAGACACAGTGTAGGCTCAAGAAAATTTTGCTAAATGGATAGTTTCACTGTAGCTTTTCCAACCACGGTCAGGGTGGTTTTAGCACATTCAAAACCAAAGATGGTCATCAATGGGAGAGGGAAAGATGACGATCATGCCCAATGCCTTCAGGGGCCAAGGGCTAACAGTGAACAGGCCACAACTAACGTATTCCAGTGCCCTATGGGAGAGCTGGGGTGGGGTGTGTAGGGAAAGTGACCCTCAAAACAAGGGCCTGAGGCAGAGTTCACCAGTGAGAGGAGAATGGGAAGGGTGTGCTCCGTGAATATGGGGAAATTCAGTGCTGAGCCTAAGAGGCGGCCAGAGAGGCATGCCTGTGCCACACGGAGAAAGCCTCGCTCAGCCTTCCACATACTTCAGACTACTACAGGCCAGAACTAGGAACCAGGAAAAAACTGCAGCCTGACCTGTTTCTAAAGGGCAACCCTGGCATGTGGTAGACCTCCTAGACTGGGAACAGCCCAGGGCAGGGACACATGGCAGGGGTGAGTGCAGGAGCCAGGAACGCACAGGGTCCAGATAAGACTGGAAAAGGAGGAAACTGAGGGGGAAATAAGCCTGGAAGGGGACATGGGAAAGGGACTTCAAATGGACTCAGTTTTAGACAAGGCGACTTGAGGTGCCAGGTGGGAATGTTGACACGAGGGAGTTGGAGGCATACTTCTGGAGTTCAGAGCTGGTCTGAGGGTTGAGTTCCAACTGCAACCCCCAGGCAGCCATCCCAGTGTCTGTGGCTGACAAACTCCTACCACATCTACTAAAAGTGAACAGAAGATGCTTCATAAACTAACATCTTAGGGCCAGGGGGTTAACATTAGATGAAAGCTTCTTAAGAACAATAATGACCTAACAGGTAAAAGATGGTATGGTTTTCAAAAACATGGAAGGAACAACTACTTAGAGTTCTGAACCAAATTGTTATCAGTGGGGGCCATATGACCATTAAGTCAGTGTGGCTTTGGGGACAGCCATGTCCCTGGTGAATGTCTGCTGGAGGCAAAGATCAACAAGTAGTTAGCATAATAAATGCGAGAGGTCCCTCAGAAGGCTGATGGACCTTGAGGCTTTAGCAAGGGCTAAAAGCTATGCTCCGATTGTTCTGTCAAGACAATGGTGGCTGAAGGCAATCTCCTAACCTGATAATCTTTTACTGTTTACCAAACCTTACCTTTGGTTTGCTAAAGGGCAAATGTATATCTAATCTAATAAAAGAGTAATATGCAAATTAACCCTCACTCCACTATACCCACAAACCACGCCCACCAGCCAATCAGGAGCAAATATGCAAATTAATTCAACTAAGATGGCGGCAGCCACAGAGCTGGAGTTGCCCCGGGCAATAGAGGAAGCCAGGGTCCTGTGGGCCCTGAGCTCTACTCAAGGCTACAAAGTTTCATTATAGAAGATAAACAAACCCCAGATACCTGCCAGGTTGGGACCTTGGGTTACCAGGGGCAACCCAGGCTTTGAGTGGGGGACCAAGGCAACAAAGTTTCAATTATAGAAGTTAAATAAATCCCAGATACCTGCTTCCAGCCAGGCAACCCAGTAGGGACCCAAACCCTGAAGGGACTGTGGGCAGCCTGAAATGGCCCTCTGCCCCTCACCCAGGCTGGCCAGGCACCCCAGTAGGGACCTGAACCCTGAAGGGGCTGTGGGTAGCCTGAAACAGCCATCAGCCCCTTACCCAGGCTGGCCAGGCACGCCAGCAGGTGGACATCCCCCAAGGGGTCCCAGACTGCAAGAAGGCATAGGCCGGGCTAAGGGACCCCACCGAGTGCACAGATTTTTGTGCACTGGGCCTCTAGTTCTAGTAAATAAAAAGCAGTGGGTCTGGGGAGCCACTCCACTGAAGGAGGTTTCCACCTGGCTTCCCGCAATGCCTTCTAAATTTATATTTATTATCTAGTATATCCATTTGCGTGTGGCTCCTTCTCCAGATTCTGAATCCTTGCTGCAAACGGTTGCAGGAAATGTCTAAAAAAAATCTCCACTTGGAAGTTATACTACTACTTCACATGCAACAAAATCAAACCTCCCACTCCCTAACACGGAAACTGGGCTTTCCTTCCAGCTGTCCTGCCCCTGGTCAGTGATTTCAGTCTCCTACCAAAGAAACATTTACTCCCAAATAACCGAGTACTTAAAACGATGTGTTGACTTGATTCCTCTCCCACTCTCTTCACTCTGCGAAGGTCTGCTGCTCTTCCGTTTCCCTGACCCAGTCTATCTACTCCACTCTCAGGTCCACACACACATCTGGATCATTACAGAAACTCTGAGGAAGTCTTCTTCACTCCAGCCTCTTTGCCCTCCAGTCCAAGCTGCTGTGGTAAAATCTAAACTTCACAGAATGCAACCTTCAGGTCATTTCTCTTGCATTAAGATTATACGAAGTCTGGATGGAAAGTAAAAAAATCATACCAAGAAGGCTGGGACCTCCTTTGTGTGGCTTCCTTCCATCTCCCCACTGTCAATATTATCTTGTGCTTTTCTCCTCCTACAACACCACACCCATTTCTCCATCTTTTCCTCACGGGATTTATTCTTTTCATCTGATACCTTTTTCTGTGTCCAACAAAGCCAGAGTGGAAGGGCTATTTCAAAGTCCACCTTGAGACAGATTGCCTTTGCAGCACCAGTCCCTTCTCTGTATCAGTAAGAACCACAGCGTAAAGTACTGGTTGGCATTCTAATTGGTTTTGAACCCCTTCTCCATACTCCAACGAGATGGAAACACCATGTCCGACCCTCCCTCCTACAGGACTGGATGCACAGGATAAAGTCTGAGACCGGGGCATCGGACACAAATGTAACCCAAGCAGGGACTCTGCCTATGCCTGTGCTGCATCAGGAACAGCTTCAAAGCTGCTCTCCACAGAGACCTGGAGGGAACATCCAGTGGAGCAAAGCACAACAGTATGCAAATTGTTTAACAGCATCACAGGCAGTTCTCCCAGGACATATTTTCCACCTAGCCTTCAGACAACAAAGTTAAAGCTGGTTTCTATGGCCAGCCATTACAACTCCAACAGCACCATTCATAATTCATGTTTCTCATAGTTTATTTTGGAATCTGGCCAATTCCTTTGTTTAGTTTCCACAACCCCTAAAAGTCTGTGCTTCAGGTTCCAGAATTACAAATAGCTGGTTAGTTGGTACATATCCAATTCATCCCTTCATTTCCAGTGCCATGACTCAGTGTCAGTTTAGAAACAATGCCCGTCTCAACATTCATGTTATTCACAGCCATTATGCTTCTCTCTCCTCCATGCGGGTAAGACTTATTTTAATCCAGCAAAAAGTCAAAACAGAGACGCATTAAGGTAAGTGACTGGCATACACTTGTCATTGGTACCACAGGTGGCTGTGAACCAGTCACTTTCAGTGGCCAAACTCCACAGACGTGAACATTAGAAGTCACCAAGGTGAGGAAAAGCGAGGTCCTCAGGTGCTTCCAGGCCGGAAGGACTGCATTTATAGGGAGCTGCTGTGGTTCTCGGGAGCTTGGGAGCCCCCGGAAAGCAGGTACTACTGTCTCTCTGTTTCTTGCTCTGTGACAAACCTGCAGAGTCCCTGCCATGTTCTGTGCATCCAGGGGAGGCAAGCAGCAATGAGCTATAGTCACTGCCCTCCAAGAACTCATCCTAGAAGAACCTGACATGCGTGGAGCGCAGTAGACATTTAATAAATATTAAATGGGTATTTCCATAAAGAGTCCCCAGAGGTCCTTTGGGACCACAGTGCAAACCCAAGCATTTGTTTCACAAATGATATTTTTAAATTGAACCAGAAATAACTTTCTTTTTTTTAATTTAAATGAAAGTAAAACCTGCGTTAACTAGTTTGGCTCAGTGGGTAGAGCATCGGCCTGTGGACTGAGGGGTCCCAGGTTCAATTCTAGTCAAGGGCATGTAGCTTGGTTGCAGGCACATCCCCAGTAGGGAGTGTGCACGAGGCAGCTGATCAATGTTTCTCTCTCATCGATGTTTCTAACTCTCTATCCCTCTCCCTTCCTCTCTATAAAAAATCAATAAAATATATTAAAAATAAATAAATAAAAATAAAACCTACACAGCTTATGTCAGAGAAGGACATAAAAATCGCCTTCAAGAGCAACATTTAGGTTTAATGTTTTAACTGGCTAACAGTTCTTTTGAATAAGAGAGGTACTTGGCTAAAACTACAGACTTTGAGAGTGGGACGATGTAATGCAAGTTCTGTCACAGTGTTTATCCATGGCCTCAGCAAAGGCCAACAATGTTTCGATGCCTTGGTTTCTCATTTCTGAAATGGGGACAATGCAAGACTATGATTTATTCTTCACAGCAAAAAAGTCCTCCGGAAATGTAAAAGTTACATTAGAGTAATGTTCTTCCAGACCTGGTTTTGAATTATTAAACATCAACAGTCTCTAGCCCTCGGTGCCAGAAATTTTGAAAGGGCACTGTGCCAAAGTCCATTAGTGCTGGTACCAATACCGGTGAGGCACTGCTTGCATCTCTTCCTTCTTCCAGCTGGACCATTGGAATCCAATGTCTACCATGAAGACAGGAAGCGAAAATATGGGTCCTGCTACCAGTCAAACAGCAGTGTAAACTAGTTTTCCTGAGACCTCTTCTTTAGAGTGGCTGTAGAAACATCAATGATGATAGAAAGCCATTGATTGGTTGCCTCCTGCATGCCTCCCACTAGGGAATCAAGTCCACAACCCGGGAATGTGCCCTGACGGGGAATAGAATCATGACTTTCTGGTACATAGGTCTATGCTCAACCACTGAGCCGCACCGACTGGGCTAGAGGGGATGGTTTGCTTAAAGAAAGAGTTAGCTTCTACACCTAAGGTGGCTATGATTCTATATCCTAGAAAATGCTTGCTGTGCTGTCCAGCTTTTGAAGGCTTTGGGTACTAGGGAAGGTCTTCTGATTCAACAGAGACTGACTGGCAGAACCTGAATGACTGACAGTTTGAATTAATTGGGGGGAATGGGGGGAAAGACACAGCAGGCAGGAAGCATTTCTAACTGCAGATTCAAAGAAGAAGCAATATGGAGAAGGAAAGCACAGAGTTCTGAGTCAGACTGAAGCTTTTCTTCTTCCACTGACTGGGGCATTCAGTAAAGTAACTGAACTGTGCATTTCCCCAATGAGTGGAATGGGAGACAGAGGCCACAGACAGGACTGCTAGGCAGCCCTGAACACAGGCCTTGTCCCTGCTCCTGCGAGGAAAACGGAGGTGGACACTGGGACACACAGGTGGGAGGTGCAAGTATGCACTTTGGTAGCTGCCAGCCACATGTGACTGGAGCACCTGCTGTATTGTCAGGGTAAGATACACACTGAATTTCGAAGATTTAGTACCAAAAAAAAAAAAAAGGAGTGTAAAATAACTCAATGCCTACTAGTATTTTTTAATGATAAAATATATCATTAAAATCACAGTTTTATCTGTTTCTTTTTTTAAATTTTCATTGTAGCTACTGGAAAAATTTGAAGCCACCTGTGGCTCTCATTTGTAGTGCTCGCTGCACTTTTATTGGACAATACTGGTCCAGAGAATCCCAATCTCACCCGAATCCTTTGAAAGGACAGGATTAAACATATGAACATGCAGTTGGATCCTCAAAGCAAACAGGGAGAAATAAGACTGATCATATGGCTCTCCTCTCAGAGTTGATCTCTTCAGTCAAACGAAACGCTTGTCTGCAATGGTCTGTTTTAGGTAACTCAAAGAAAAGCCCTCCTGGGTATTGGTCAAAGATGGGTATTGGGGTCAGGCAACTGGACATGAATCCTATCTCTGCCATTTATTAGCTGTGTAGCCTCAGGAAAATTATCGACCACAGTAAGATCCCCATTTCCTGTGGGGGTATTGGGGAGTTAACATAGCAAGGGAGTTAAGGAACTTGGGTCCTATATGTATCTGGCACATAGCATTCAAGAATGGTAGCTATATTAGTAAAATTCAAGTAGTTATCTGAGCTCCTTCCAGGACAATGATGGGGTAAGGAGTGGAAGGGCAAAAGAGATAGGACCAGTTGTCCTGAGGCCTTGGAGGCAGTAAATTAAAGCCAAAACCTGTACCAGTAAACTTGGTATTTATTTCAGACAGTGCAACACTGTCCTCTAGTGACAAAAATCTGGAGAAGCATTCAAGAATGTGGCAAGTGCAGAAGGAAAATGTTAATTTTCCTGGGCACTCACACAGTCCGTTCTCCAGATCAGAGAGATCATATTGGAGAGCAGATCTCATCATGACTCAGTGGCAAGGAATAGAAAGAGCAGTGATAGTATCAAGATTTACTATGAACCAAGAGACTGTCACTTTGTTCGCAATGCCTTTTCTCCAACAGGAAAACAAGGATTCTCTTCGGACATATCAAATGCAGCCCTGAGAGACGAGGAAGCCTGGATGTGCCCAACTACTAGACATACTCAAGCAGGACAACGCGCAGAGCTCGGCCTTCCTGGACTGCTCACTTTTTGTGGACCGTGTGTCTACACCAGATATAAGCATATGTTTTGTTTAAGGCAACAAGAGAGGTCAGAGTTGAGGCTGTGCTATAATACAAATGTCAGTGCGACCTTTTGCACTTCACCTCTTTTCTCCTTGCCCAGCACCTCAGACAGGAGAACAGGACCAGGGGCTGCTGCAGAGATTAAACGAACAAGAGGACAGAAATGCTAAGTGCACAGTGTCGGCTGCTGTTATTTTTGTTGTATCTGTGGTTCCAACTGTCAGAGACCCATGGAAGAAAAACTACAAGTTGCAATAACTCCTTTTCCTTTTTTTTTTTTTAGTTTGAAAACAGGGCCTACCTACTTTCATTTCCTGACATTTCCCAATCCACATTATCATTTTAAAAGAAGAGCACAACTTTGATGTCCCCGAGGTTATGATGCTGACTGAAGCCCAGCAACAATTTGGAATTCTGACGCTGGTCTTTCATAAGGCAGAGGCGATGCTACCATCAAAACCACCATCACAGACAAGGCGGGTTTCATTTTAATCATAAACCTAACATGGTCCATTCTGAGCACTGTCCACCTTTGTTCTCCTCAATGAATTGGGATGAAAACCCTAATACGTTAAATTAGAAAGATTTTGTAATAATGTCCCCCGTTCTATTTCCATTTTTACTCTAGGATCTCATGTCCAGACATTTCTTATTTGACAACTGGCTGGGTTGGAATGTGACCCACAAACCAGGCCCAGACAACTCTGAAATGCGCTCTCCACTCCCTCACAGCGGTTTCAACATCCAGAAAGAGAAAAGGAAAAGAAACCCGATGCAGAGACATGGCTTTCCCGACGCCGAGGGTATGTGCTGTGGGAAGAAAGTGAGGTCCCGGAAGCCCACTTTTCAGGTGCAGAAGGGAGAACCAGGCTACGCACCTTGTTGTGATATGGGCCCAAGACGATCCAGCCACAGAAGGTGTAGCCCAGGTAGATCATCCCAGCGCAGGCGCAGAAGCGAAGCACCTTTGGCAGGGAGGCTTGCATTGTTAAAATGAGCACCTGAAAACACACCAGCAGGGCGGGGGGGAGGGGTGGATTAAAAAGGAGCTTGCTGGAACCCGAAGAAGAAACGAATCTCAATCCTATGGCATGACCCAATCCCACACCTTACATTATATTTTTGGAAGTAGCCCAGGTATCTGATGACTCCGACCCAGACAAGAAGCGTGGACGTTCCAAGCAAAATGCTGCACAGATCGTAATTTGTAATATTCTAAGGAATGGAAAAAAACAGATATGAGTGACACATTCTACTCCCCTCAGCGTATTCATTTCACTTTAAGTTGGTAGGAAAAGAAAGGGCTGCCTGCTCTCTATAGCAGATCCTAAGGCTTTTAAACTGAAGAGGAGCGTAACAGAGAGCACAGTCCCAAATATGTTTCTTCTTTCCTTTTAGTATTGCAATCGGTTGAACTGACTTTTTGTTCAAATAATATCCTGAAACAGAAAGTGCATTTACTTAGGCATTAAAGAATATAAACTAATGGTGTCTGTTAAATATGAAACGATGCCAGTCTGAAAGAAAGCTACTTCTGAAAAAAAGCTCAAACGTGATTGGCTGACACAGTTCCTGCTCTTGAGGATTCCTGCATCTAATTGAGGAGATACACACACAAACACAATCTAAACTAATAAAAGTGAAATAGTAAAATTAACCGTTTCTCCGAGACAGGGTAAGCCATGCCCACCAGCCAATCAGAGCGGCTGTATGCAAATTAGCCCAGCCAACATGGCGGCCGCCACTCACGGACCTGAGTAAACGTTTAGGCAGCGTCCCTTGCAGCAGGAGCGAAAGCGATACTGTTTTCGGCCCTTGGCGGGCAGGC
>PVJC01055684.1:0-10125 GCA_004026665.1 Murina feae
ACCTGTAGAGAATTTTGTGAGTTTATTTGAGCCAAAATGTCGACATATGCCGGGAAGCAGAACCTCAATGAATTGAGATAATGCTCCAGAGAATGGGGGGTTTGTACCTTATTTTATAAATTTACCATCAAAGGAAAATACGTAAGCGGTTTACATGAAATTCATTGGTGATAGATTGAGGAGGTGGGATAAAGCAAAGAGGGGAAATCTCTGGGATTGGGTAAAAGGGGTGAAATGATAGACATATGCTTCTTTTACATAAATGCATACAGGATTAACAGTTGACAACAGTGGGTGTAAACTTGATAACAATGACAACGAGGGGATGTCCTGGTGCTATTTGTTATGCCCCGCGGGGTCTGAAAGAAAGGGAAGTTGCAAGTTATCCAGACATTTCACAAATACGTTATCTTAGAGGCAGAAAGACAAAAATGTGCTCATAGAGATCAAAGACGATCTTTGTCGGGGAAAACACTGGCCCAGGATGTCACTGTCCACCATAACCTGTTTTGTAGTTAAATGTTAATTTCCAGACCATCCCTTGTGGTTACTTTAGGTCTCTGAGTCTGCAAGACTGCCACGTAGGCCTCCGCTGAGCTTTTCAGGCTAGCATGTGGCTCCTTTTGTCCACAGTCTCAACCTTGGCTGCACCTTAGAACCATGGGGAGTCTGTTGCCCAAGCTCTACTTGAGAGCAATTAAATCAGAATATCTAGGATGAGACTCAGGCATCAGTGTTTTTTAAGTCTTCCCAGGTGATTCCAGTGTTCAGCCAAGATTACTAGCCAGTGCTATACAAGAACTCATCAAATGAAATTTAGGTAAGCATATGATTTTTGTAACTTCCCCCCTCCCCCCATGAAACATCTTCTACACTGCCTACCTGCAAAGGTGTTAGAAGTTTTTAAGTTGGGCTTCACCACTTACAAGCTCTGTGACTTTGGGCAAGTTCTTTAGCCTGATGATTAAATGAGATCATAATGAAAACTTTCTAGTGCAATGAAGAGCATAGAATAGGTCTTTAACAACTATTGATTCCCTTCACTTTTAGAAGTGTGAATATTTGAGTGAATGTGGGTAAGCACACAGTAGGCTGTAGTGCATGAATTCTGCCCACTCTTCAGCTTTTGGCAGCTCTGGGAAAGGAAAGCTGCCTAAATAGTTCTTGGGATTCTTGAGCTTAATAACCATAAGCAAAGGGTGGAGTGCCAAGTGAAAGATAAATGCTGTGGAAGGCGTGTCTTCCAGTGTTCCACTCCCTCTAAGGTTGTTGATCACGTGAGCTGAAAGTACTTCCCTATTCCCAGCGTCAGTCTCCCTTAGGCAGTGTCTGAGTCTGTAAGGGACACAGCGAGGAAGGGGTGGGCGGAGTAGACTTGGAAGGAAGTTTAAATACAGAAAAAGCACAGGATTTCAATAACAATGCCACACTTTACCGTGACTAAGGTAGAGGACACTGAGGAGGAGGCAGCAGCTTCAGTCCCCCAAGAAGGGGAGGCCAGCTTAGCAGAAATAAAAGCCGGGATTCAGCATTCAGATGAACCAGGTAAGTACTCAACTTGGCAGCTTTGGGAACTTACGTGTTTTTTGTGAGAGAAATGGTAGCAAGTTTTCAAAAGACCTCCTTCAGATGGAGAAAAAAATATTGTGGTTAAAGTGTTTTTCAATCAACTGTTTCACTCGCTTGTATATCTGATAACCTCCTTTCTCACATTCTGGTTTGTTTTTCCCCACAATGAGTTCTGTGTTCATTACCTCAGGTGAAATGGAATCGGTGGCAATGTATGAAAGGAGTTTTCAAGCAAAAAGAAAGGCACAGTAAAAGTCAACTTATGAACAATTTAGAATTCACCTTTTGCTCAGACAGTTTAAATTATATCTGGAAAAGTACATAAAGAGTGAGCATGGTTGGGTAGCTTTGTACAATGGACTTTGCACTTGTGACTTCTCAAGTTATTTAGCATTTTGCCTCAATTTACCAGTTAAACAGTAACTTTGTAGTGAATGACCTAAGAATTCTTTAATGAAAGAACAAAAGTACATTATGGGGACTAGCATAGTATTGAATTTAATAAATTTGATGAATGTGATTATCCCTATTATTTTCTTTTAATAGTAACAGTTACACTTCCTGAGGGAATGGTGGTTTTGAATTTTTAAACATGCAATTAAAAGCTTGGTTAATATTATAGTATTAAATATAGTTGTAGTTTGAAGCCTTGTTTTTTAAGTCTGTAAATTTTATAAATTGTCAAAAACTTCACTAGTGCATTAATGAAGGCTAAGGAAATAATCTCTCAAAGTTCCTTTTGATTTTAACTTTTCTCTACAGCAGTAACACATCACAATTCCTTGCTATAAACAGCTGTTTACTCTCTCCTGTCTTATCAAGCCTTCATGAATTTTTAAGAATCTTTAAAGATAAGGACTATCAAAAGCGAATTTCCTTTTATTTTTTTCTGTCTAGTGAGAGAATTTACTAAGGAAGATAAGACAGTTTTATGGAAACTCTTTGTCTGCCTGGTTATTTTCATTTTGCTGAATTGTCAGGGTGATAAGAAGTTGAAAGTTTAACCTACTTTGAACTTGAACCTGATTTTCCATAACTTTAGCTTAAAGAAGAAGGTAGATACTCCTTTAGAATTGTGTGTTTGAAGCTACACTTTCTTAGTTGTTTGTTTACTGCTGTTAAATTTTAATCTTTTTAGGTTTTTGTCTTTGCTATTCTTCATTAATTTCACAAAATGCAAACAAGTGAAGTTTATCTGTATCTTACTTCACCTCTCATTGTTTTTTGTCTTCTCTTCACCACCTCTTTTTTACTATTTCATCTTTACTGGTGCCATGGTGTTTGAGGAAATTTGCTGTATTCAGATTAGAACAGTGTTGAAGTCATTTAATCTATTATCAATCACCTAGAAAACCCATAAACATTTTTTTATAGCAACGAACTCTGTAATAAGTGACATTGCTAGGCTTAATTTATTTTCTTCCATGGTAATTGTTTTGGACAGGAAGAGGTGACAGAGATAATCTTACTTGAATTTAATAGGTTTTTTATTGGCATTTTCCATGACAGCCCAGAAAGTGTCCACTTGAATGAACTATTGTTTGGTAAGTGAACATCTCATGGGAATACATTACCTAAATTGTATTTATCTTTATTGTAGAGTTAAATTAGAAGGGAAGAAGGGGGAAATGTATATGGGAATAACCTGAAAGTTTTGTTGTTTTTTACTTAGGAGTAGGATATTCTCTTTTAAAAAAAAAAAAAAAAAGTGTTTTTATTGATTTCAAAGAGGAAGGAAGGAGAGAGATAGAAATAGCAATGATGAGTTTGATCAGATGTCTCTTGCACGCCCCCTACTGGGGATTGAGCCCAGAATACAGGCATGTGCCCTTGACAGGAATTGAACCTGCAACCCACAGATCAACGCTCTATCCCCTGAGCCAAGCCGGCTAGGGCAGGAGTAGGGTATTCTTGAGGATAGATGGTGTTTCTGGAGTAATTGCCTGAAATGCAGTTTGTTCGTCTGAGTTAAAATATCCTTCATTGATTGTGGCTTTTTGCAAGCACTTCTAATATGAGCCATTTATGTAACCAGTTGTTTTGTTTTTTCATTGTTTTTCTTTTTTCTTTTAATATATTTTTATTGATTTCAGAGAGGAAGGGAGAGGGAAAGAGAGACAGAAACATCACTGATCAGCCCAGCCCATGTAGCTCAACGGTTCAGTGGTCACCCAGGAACCAAGAAGTCACTGGTTCAGTTCCAGGTCAAGGAACATGCCCAGTTTGCGGGCTCAATCCCCAGTGGGGGTGCATGCAGGAGGCAATCGAGTCACAACCTCCTGGCTCAACCACTGAGTCACGCCAGGTGGACGAGTGTTATTTTCTTTTTATGATAAAAAAATATGGAGAGAAAAAATATGTAATGCCATATAAATTGAACATATTTAAAAACCAGATTATTCTTTAAATAAATTTTAAAATGTGTTTTTAAAAGATGAGATTTACTTGAACTAGACACGTAATTTGAGATAAACTGTAAACTAACTTTAGTCCTGGCTGGTTTGCCTCAGTGGATAGAGCGTTGGTCTGTGGACTGAAGGGTCCCAGGTTCGATTTCAGCTAAAGGCACATGCTAGGGTTGTGGGCTCCATCCCCAATGGGGGGGCGTGCAGGAGGCAGCTGATCAGTGATTATCTCTCATTATTGATCTTTCTGTCTCTCCCTTCTTCTCTGAAATCAATTAAAAAATGATAAAAAATTATTTATGAAAAAGACATACATATATAAACTAATTTTAAAAAGAAATATATGAATCCTGCCATTCTAGTTGCCAGAATGCTAATCTATTAGAACCCAGCTTAAGTTTGGTTTTGAAGGGAAAAGCAGAAACTCAAACATTCATGAGTTTCTTTTCGCCAGTCCAGTTTCTGTGCTCCATTCTGTTTCATCAGCAACTTGTCTACAGAAATAGCACATGTCACCTATTTACTTCTCTCTCCCACAATAGGTTTCTTGAGGGGAGAGACTTTGTGGGATCATTTTTGTATCTCCAGGTGAATTGGACAGAACAGGCAATTTGCTCGCTCACCAAACACATTTAGTGCAAATATCATGGTAGGTGTTGTACTTTTTCCCAAGGCTACAGATGCATAGGAAGTACAAGTTCTGCACTGAAGGCAGCAGAATGGCTTTAGAGCCAGAGACTGGCTTTAAATTCCAGTCCTACTAATTATTAATAATTAGGAGTAGTGATAATATATATTATTATGTGAATGAGTTTGGGCAAGTGATTTAACTTCTCTAAGGCTTACTTTACTAATTGATAAGACAAAAGGAATAACAGTATGTATTTCACAGGGTGGTTAAGAATTACATGGGAGCCCTGACTGGTTTGGCTCAGTGGATAGAGCATTGGCCTGCGGACTCAAGGGTCCCAGGTTCGATTCTGGTCAAGGGCATGTACCTTGGTTTCAGGCACATTCCCAATAGGGAGTGTGCAGGAGGCAGCTGATCAATGTTTCTCTCTCATCGATGTTTCTAGCTCTCTATCCCTCTCCCTTCCTCTCTGTAAAAAATCAATAAAAAATATTTTTAAAAAAAGAATTACATGGGAAAATGAATATAAACTCTGAACATATGTGACACACAGCACTCAAACATAAGAGCAACCTTTGCCCTGGCTCAGTTGGTTAAGTGTCATCCCCTGCCAGTTCGATTCCAGGTCCAGGTACATGTCCAGGTTTCAGGCTTAATCCCCAGTGGGTGGCGTGCAGGAGACAGTCCATATGTTATTCTCTCACGTTAAACATTTCTCCTCTTCCTTCCTCTCTCTCTAAAAATCAATAAAATCTTGGGGGGAAAATAAGAGCAACCTCTTACTTATTAGCACATTGTAGTTAGTGGTTTAATTAGAACAAAAAGAAACTGCTTTGGATCACAGATGATAAAGAGAACAATGATATGTGGAGAGGACCCTGGACAGGTATCTCAGAGGATGGGACACAACTGATTCTTGAAGGGAGGTCTAGAGAAGGAGATCACAACAATAGGAGCGCTTCAGCAGGTATGACGGGAAGGCAGTGAGCATGTGGGAAACAAGTTTCAGGCAGCTCCCTGGGCATGGGCGAAGATGGCTAAGAGAGGTGTTATCAGCTTCATCCTCTCCCTATTCTGTGAGAATACTACATGTTGCCATTTTAGAGATACACTGAGGCTGTTGACAGTAATTTGTGTCAGACTACATGATGAGTAGTGGCAGAGCTAGCAGTCAAACTTCTAAGTTATTTTTTTCAACACCAATAAGGAGCACGTCCGCTGTATGTTCCAGTAGCTAAGTTTCCATCTATTGCACCTTCTAGGAATTTTAATAGCAATGGCATTAGATTTAGTCAAAAGCTTTTTAACATCTACTGAGATACTCAAACAGTTTTCTTTCTTTTATTTATTAACATTGAATTATATTAATAGTTCCTGATGTTGAACCACTTTTATATCCCTAAAATTGAATTTACTTTGTCATAATGCATTATAATTTTTAATTTTTCTTTAAAAATTTTTATTGAATTTATTGGGGTGACATTGGTTCATAGTATTATATAGGTTTCAGATGCACAATTCTATAATACATCATCTATATATGGTATTGTGTGTCTACCACCCCAAGTCAAGCCTCCTTTCATCACTGTTTATTTCCCCCCCCACCCCCTCCCCCCACACACACACTCTTATCTGTCTCTCCCCACCCCTTTTTCCCTCTGGTAATCACCATACTGTTTGTCTGTGAGGGTTTTTGTTGTTCTTTTTTTTTTTTTTTTCTTCATCTTAACCTTCACCTTTTCACCCATCCCCATCCACCTTCCCCTCTGAAGCTGTCAGTCTGTTCTCTGTATCTATGAGTCTCTTTCTGTTTCGTTTGTCAGTTTATTTTGTTCATTAGATTCCACATATAAGTGAAATCAGATAGTACTTGACTTTTTCTTACTGGCTTATTTCAGCATGATGTGCTTCCCATCACATCATGATGCCAAGTCCTAGCTTTTAAAGAATAATAGAAAGTGTCCTAGTCAGGTAGCTCAGTTGGTTGGAGTGTTATCTCATGCATCAACAAGGTTGCAGGTTCAATTACTGGTCAGGACACATATCTAGGCTGTGGGTTCAATCCCCAGTCAGGGCACTTATGGGAAGCAACCAATCAATGTTTCTTTCTCCCTGCCTGCTGGGATCAAACCCCAACCTAGGTATGTGCCCTGACTGGGAATCAAACCCAAAACCTTATGGTATATGGTATGATGCTCCAAACAACTGAGCCACTTCAGCCAGGGAGAGATAGATAGATAGATAGATAGATAGATAGATAGATAGATAGATAGATAGATAGATATTTATTTATTTATTTATTTATTTATTTATTATGGAAAACTTCAAACACAAAAGTTCAGTGACTTTCTGTTGGTGTTCTTTATTTTTAGATGTTCTCTGTATTTAGGGACATCAGCCTTTTGTGATATAAGTGCAAATATTTTTTCAGGTCAAATATTTCTTCTAAAGTGTTATTGGGGTATAATTTGCATAAAATAAACCACACATATTTAATGTGTACAGTTTGATGAGTTTTGAAATGTGTACACTCATGAAGCAATGATCATAATCAAAGATGATAAACATTTCCATCACTTCCAGAAGTTTCCTTGTGCCTGTTATGACCCACTCACCTAATTCCCTGGTCCCCAGGCAATCACTGATCTGCTTTCTGTCACTATACATTCATTTGCATTCCCCAGAATTTTATGGAGTGAAATCATACTCTCTTTTGTCTGTCTGCTTTTATACAGCATAGTTATTTTGAGATTTATCCACCTAGTCTATATCCTTTAAATTCTACTTACATTAAGGTCTTTATTATTTCTCAGAACTTAATATTTAGGGCAGTAGTTGATAATGTTACAAACCACAGATATTTGCACCTCACAGAGACTTTTAAAATCTTTGACTTATTTGCCAAGATTTGCATGTTTTTAGGATTAGTCTGTAAACAGTATTTACTTTTCAGAGAGGGTTCTGGGAAGGAATGTGAAATCTCAGTATTTCTCTGTTCCTGACTCCAGCCTCTGTCTGCCTCTCTTGAGCCAAATGACCCCTTGATCCAATGAACAGTTAGGTGCAAGGGAAGCCTGGGCATGTGGGCTCCCTGTTGGGGAGCTGGCCCAGGTCATATTCCACAGAGAGGACAAGTTGGACAAGAGAACAGGCTGGACAAGAGCCTGGGGATGAGGATAAGAGTCGCAGGTATAGGAAAGAGCTTAGCTTGATAGAGATCCATGGACTCCTGTGGGGAAGGAGAAAGGGAAAAAGCAAGGGAACTCACTATCCCTGAGGCTAGGAGATGTAAGGAGACCCGAGGCTTCCTCCTGGGTCTTGGCAGGGCTGGCAGCTTGCCTGCTGCACTGCTGCCTGTGGGAGTAAATACTGCATGCCTTTCTGTTCTCCGGAGACTGTTCCCCACTGTGTGTTGTGGTCCTTCCAACAAGGAAACCTAAGCCCCTCTGAAGTAGCAAAGAAAACAACCTATCTGGGGAGGCCAGGCAACCAGAAAGAGAAAAATAACTTACAATAAACAATGTGTTGCACCAGCTAAATAGAAATGTTAGAGAAGATAATAGCTTGAATATTAAAATAATAAATAATAGGAGCATTTAAGGAGGCTCAAGTATAAAAAAAGACTTTATTGAGCAAAAATATGATTTCCTAGCTAAATTGCTTCATGACTCTCAATCCATGCACACACACCTTTTTTTACATCTCCACTGAAATGTAAGTACCCTAAGAGCAGGAACTTTATATCTTGCATACATTGCTGATCTGTTATCAACATCCAATGTCTACAACACTGTCTTGCACATAGTAAACAACCAATACATAATTATTGAATAAGAAATGAATGAAAGAGTGTGATTATGTATTGGCCTGGAAGATCAAGTGGAAGAAATATCAAAGCACAGAGGCAAATATACAAAGAGATTTAAAATTTTAAAAAAGATAAGAGCCCTGCTGGTGTGACTAAGTGGTTGAGGGTTGACCCAAGAACCAAAAGGTCATAGTTTGATTCCCAATCAATGATTCTGATCATTGATGTTTTTTTTCTTTTTTTAAATCCTCACCTGAGGATATTTTCCCATTGATTTTTTTTTTTTTGGAGAGAGTGGAAGAGAGAGGGAAAGACAGAGAAATATCAATGTAAGAGAAACACATCAATTGCTTGCCTCCTGCACGAGCCCCGACCAGGGCCTGTGCCAGGAAGGAGCCTGCAACCGAGGTTGACCGGAATCAAACCCAGGACCCTTCATTCTGCAGGCCAATGTTCTGTCCACTGAGCCAAACCGGTCAGGGCTCATTGATATTTCTGTTTCTCTCTCCCTCTCCCTTCCTTTCTGAAATCAATAAAAATATTTTTTTAATCTATGAAAAAAAAGATAAGAGACTTGGAGAATACATTCAGGACACCTAACACGGCTAATGTAATTTCCTGAGTTAAAGACTTTATTGCATAGAATAAAGTTTCAGGGAATATTAGTGATAGAAAACATACACCTAGAATTATCCTAGTAAAATGTTTGAGCTCCAAGGATTCATCTTAGAAGCTTCCAGATAGAATTTATTGTACCCATAAAGTATCAGACTGGCATCAGAATTGTAATCCACAACACTGGAAATTAGGAGATAGTGGAAGAGTATCCACGGATTACCAAGAGAAAAAATAATCCAAGTCCGTATTCCCAGTGAAGACACCATCCCCCTACAAGTGGGAAATACATTACAAATACACAAAAATACAAATATTTCCTCTGAGAATATTTAAGAAGGGTTTTTTAAAAATATATTTTATTGATTTCTTACAGAGAGGAAGGGAGAGGGACAGAGAGTTAGAAACATCGATGAGAGAGAAACATTGATCAGCTGCCTCCTGCACACCCCACACTGGGAATGTGCCTGCAGTCTAGGTACATGCCCTTGACTGGAATCAAACCCGGGATCCTTGAGTCCACAGGCCGATGCTCTATCCACTGAGCCAAACCAGTCAGGGTAAAGAAAGGTTTTTATTGAAATGTGAGCCAGAACAGAGATCATAAGATGAAAGAGATAGAAATAGTGGGAAATGACAGACTCTGTGGGTATGTGTTATGAAAATGCTAAGTAAGGACTCTAACCAAAATGGACATACTCTAGGGAACGATCTAATATAATAAAAGAGAAACATGCAAATTCACTGTTACCACCAGCCAATTAGAGCGGCTATATGCAAATTAGCCCAGCCGAGATGGAGGCCAACAGCCATGGAGCTAGAGCAAACCAAAGGCTTCTTTTGCAACTGCCTGCCTAGGCTGGCTGAGCCTCTGCTCATGGCCACGCCCACCAGCCAGTCAGAGCAGCTGTATGCAAATTAACCCAGCCAAGATGGAGGCTGGCAGGGCGGCTCTGCACTGGGAGCCTCCACGGCCGGCCGGCATAGCTGTGCCAGGTGTGTCAGCTCAGTGGGGGGGGGGGGCGGCCTGAGGCCTCCTCGGGGCGTCCAGGAGCAGCTGTCCTGGGTCTGCTGCCTAGCTCTGCCCCTGGGAGCCT
>PVJC01055685.1:0-10124 GCA_004026665.1 Murina feae
AAAATAAAATAAAATAAAATAAAATAAAATAAAATAAAATAAAATAAAATAAAATAAAATAAAATAAAATAAATATAGTGAAAAAAATTCTTATTATTGCCTAGCTAAATGTCTAGCATCTTATTGCGCAATTATATACTTTATTTTTAATGTATATGAGGCCATCAGGTATTATTATTAGACCTAAATCATTCATTTTATTAAAAATTCATTATTTGCAGTTTTGGTGAACATTAATAAATCTCAATTTTATTTTTACTTCGTTCATTGAGTTTCTTTTTCAAATCTCATTCATTTTATTTTTCTTCTGTTTCCTCCTATAGAATAAGAATGCTAATACGTGCACTGGGTTAGAACACAATGATGACAATAACTGAGATGGAATGTTAAATCAAGATGAGAAAAAGAAACATAAGGCAACCTCTCTACAAAATCAGATTACATCAAATGCTTAAACTAAATCAACTGAAAAGATGCCACAGCAAGAATGGAAGGCTTGAGCATTTAATTATGTTTAGTGTGAATCGTTGCTATGAATAATTTACCTTACATAGGTCATGATTCCTAGAAGAAACTGTGTCCCTATGTATATCCTAAGAGGGGTGAGAGTATGCTAAAATTTCCCATTGTTACATTACTCAGATAAAAATAACCAAATGGTATCCTACCCATAAACTCCAGTAATAATGCTCCATGGTATTCACCCCACGGAACTGAAGAGTTACACACAAAACCTACTCATGAATGTTTATAGCAGCATTGTTCATAGTAACCAAAACTTGGAAGTAGCAAAGGTATCATTTGGTAGGTGAACAGATAAATAAATTGTGGTCCATCCAGACTATGGAATGTAATTAAGCGCTAAAAATAAGAGCTCTCGAGTCATAGAAATACAGGGAGTGAATGCAAATGCATATTACTAAGGGAAAGAAAAGGCCACATATTATAGGATTCCAGCTGTATGGCATTCTGGAGAAGATAAAACTATGAAAAATTAAAGAGATCAGTGATTGCCAGGGATGAATAGGTGGATCATGAGGATTTGGGGGCAGTAAAACCACTCTGTTGTTACTGTAATGGTGGACACATGTTATTATGCATTTGTCCAACTCCATTAAATGTACAACACTGGGAGTGAACTCTAATGTGAGCTATGAACTTCAGGTAATAATGAGGCATCAATGTAGGTTCACTGATTAGGACAAATGTACCACTCTGGTGGGGGTTGTTGAAAATGGGGGAGGCCATGCCCATTTAGGAGCAGGAAGCCTATGGGAATTTTCTATGTCATCTGCTCAATTTTGCTCTGAATGTAAATGTGCTCAAAAAATGAAAGTTTATTAATTAAAAAAATTATGCCACAAGTATACCTCTTTTAAAGTAGTTAGACATAAGAATTGTTAAATGCTCTATTGACAGGATATCCTATATAATAAAAGGCCAATATGCAAATTGACCAAACAGCAGAATGACTGGTTGCTATGAAGCACACTGACCACCAGGGGGCAGATGCTCAGTGCAGGAGCTGCCCCCTGGTGGTCAGTGTACTCCCACAGAGGGATCGCTTCTCAACCAGAAGCCCTGAGCTGGACTCACGGGTGGCAAACACAGCAGCAGTGGCAGGAGCCTCTCCTGCCTCCATTGTAGGTGGGTGGTAAGGAGCGAGGGGTCCCAGACTGTGAGAGCAATGTCTGACTGCCAGCTTAGGCCTGATCCCAGGTCAGCAGGTGGACATCCCCTGAGGGCTTCTGGACTGAGAGAGAGGGCAAGCTGGGCTGAGGGACACACCCCTCCCCCAGTGTACAATGTTGTGCACTGGGCCTCTAGTAATTAATATAAATCTATAATGACAGAATTGGATTTAACTAAATTTCCATTGTATTTTTTAACATATCAGACTTTATCCTTATGGAAAGTTTCTGTCTGTATTTAAACAATGGGTGGGGACCTTTAATAGACACCTACTATTAAAATCTGGTCATTGTACAGAGTATTTGTTTTAACCCTGTTCTTATCAATTAGAGAAATAAAAACCCAATGAATGCTCCTGAAACTATCCATCTAAGCTTTGATAATACCTATTTTTTAATGTTTGAAAAATAGATTCAAAGAGGAAAGTACACTTTTGCATTTTTAGTATTCTGAAGCTATCAATTAAAGTTAAAAAATGTAATCACTTAGGACAAAGTAATTTGTTCCCATGATGGAATGAGAGATGCTGAAGTTCAAAGTCACAGAGAGAATAGGTACTGAGATATCATAAATTTTTCATGAGGTTAATGACCAAAAACACCTTTCCAATCAAGATACTTTGTCAGCCCTAACTGGTTTGGCTCAGTGGATAGTGTGTCAGCCTACAGACTGAAGGGTCCAAGGTTCGATTTTAATCAAGGGCATGTACCTTGATTGCAACCAAATCCCCAGTAGAAGGTGTGCAGGAGGCAGCTGATCGATGTTTCTAACTCTCTATCCCTCTCTCTTCCTTTCTGTAAAAAATCAACAAAATATATATTTTTTAAAAAGATACTTTGTCAGTGAATAAAAGCATTCATTTGATATTCTGAAGAATAATGCAGGGTTAAAATGCAACAATGAGAATAAAAACTTATTCATATATTTTTTTTGTTAAATAATCCCAAACTAGAAATATTTCAGAAATATCTCTCAAAGGAATAATGTGTGAGTAATCATTATTCAAAATATAAACATACAGAGAGAATTCTTAACCAGGGTGTGCACAGCTCTGTAGACTCAGTTATTTAGTTAAACACTGGTTAATTTCAATGGCAGATGATTTGACTTATTGAAGACAAATAAACCACACAGATTGGAAAGAATCTGCCCTCAAATTTCAAAGACAAGAATTTTCAGTTAAGTAGTTTGATTCAAACAGACCCACACATATAGTGATAATTTCAAAAATGATATGTCATGAGAAATTAGTGGAAGAAAAGATGAAATGTTTAATAAATCACTGCCTTATAAGTATTTGAACAAAGATAGTTAATATCATACATATTCTGGTATAAACTCCAAATGGATCCGTGAGTGTAATGAACTTAAGTATAGAAAATGAAACTATGGAAGTTCTGAGATTAAACCTTCCCTTGATGACAGGGGAGTGGAGAAAATCCTATTAACTGTGATGAAAAATCTACCATTATGGACAATGTTAACCACAGAGTTTTTATAGATGTGCAATAATTTGTTGAGGACTTTTAGTCACAAATGGGTATGGAAATTTGTTAAATGCTTTCTTTAAATTTTAAAACTAGTGTTACATTGTTGATATTGTGAATACATTGACTAATTTGAAATTTCAAATATTAAAGTAACCCTGCATTTTGGAGGAAAATATAACACTTGGTCATTATAAATTTTCCTCTTAAAATATTTTTATATTAGATTGTCTCAAATTGTGCTTAGAATTCTTGTATCTATTTTCATGATAGAAATTTGTCAGGAACTTCTTTCTTAGAAATGGTTTTGTCTGGCTTAGATATCAGAGTTATGCTGGGTGTTTACAATGACTTAGGAAGTATTCCCTCTCTTCAATTATCTGGAAGAATTTATAAAAAATGTAATCTTCTATTCTTAAACTAGAGGCCCAGTGCATGAAATTCATTGTGGGCGAGGGTGGGGGGTGTCCCTCAGCCCAGGCTGCATCCTCTCAATATGGGGCCCCTTAGGGGATGTCCCACAGGGATTGGGCCTAAACTGGCATTCAGATATCCCTCTCACAATCTGGGACTGCTGGTTGCCAACTGCTCTCCTGTCCTGCCTGCCTGATTGCCCCTACCTGCTTCTGCCTGTCATCCTGATCACCCCCTAACCACTCCCCTGCCAGCCTGATCTATGCCTAACTGCTTCCCTGCCAGCCCAACTGCCCCCAACTGCCCTTCCCTGCTGGCCTGGTTGCCCCCAACTGCCCTCACCTACAGGCCATCTTGTGGTGGCCATCTTTTGACCACATGGGGGTGGCCATCTTGTGTGAGGGTGTGATGGTCAATTTGCATATTATCTCTTTATTATATAGGACTAGGGGCCCAGTGCACAAAAATTCGTGCACTCAGGGGGTCCCTCAGCCCGGCCTGTGCCCTCTCACAGTCTGGGACTCCTCAGGGGATGTCCACCTGTTGGCATGCCTGGCCAGCCTAGGTGAGGGGCTGAGGGCTGTTTGCAGGCTGGCCACACCTCTTATTGACCCAAGGTCCCAACGAGGCTGGCTGGAAGCAGGTTCTAAGGTTTATTTATCTTCTATAATTGAAATTTTGTTGCCTTGAGAAGAGTCCTAGGCAGGCAACAAAGCCTACTATTTGCTTCAGCTCCGTGGCTTCTATAATTGAAACATTGTTGCCTTAGCAGAGGCCCAGCCAGCCAAGGCAGGCAGTTTCCTCCATTGCTGGTGCAATGGAAGCCGACTGTTTGATCTAGCACTGTGGCTGCTGGCCACCATCTTGGCTGGGTTCATTTGCATACCACCACTCTAATTGGCTAGTGGGCATGGCTTGACTGGTGGGCATGGCTTAGGTATAACAGAGTGAGGGTCAATTTGCATATTACACTTTTATTAGATTAGATTATCTAATAAAAGAGTAATATTGAAATTGACCATTTCTTTGGGACACCTCAGCCACGCCCACCAACCAATCAGAGCAGCTGTATGCAAATTAACCCAGCCAAGAGGGAGGCTGGCAGTCAGGGAGCTAGAGTAAACATCAGGCTTCCATTGCACCAGGAGCAAACTGTCTGCCTAGGCCAGCTGGGCCTCTCTCTGCTCATGGCAACATAGTTGTAATTATTGAAGCCACAGAGCTGAACCAAACAGGAGGCTTCTGTTGCACCAGTAATGGAGGAAACTGCTTACCTAGGCCAACTGGGCATCTACTAAGGCAATAGTCTTTCAATTATAGAAGCCATGGAGCTGAAGCCAACAAGAGGCTTCGTTACCTGCCTAGGCCTGGCTTAAAGCAACAGTGTATCAATTATAGAAGATAAATAAACCCAAGAAACTTGCTTCCAGTCAGCCTTGCTAGAACATTGGGTCAATGGGAGCTGTGGGCAGCCTGAAAGCCTGAAAACAGCCCTCAGCCCTGCACCCAGGCTGCCCACATACCCCAGCAGGGATTCAAACCCTGAAGGGACTGTGGACAGCCTGAAAACAGCCCTCAGCCCCTCATCCAGGCTGGCCACACCTCCATGGGGTGAGGGTTCACACTGGGGGGCTTGGCCAGCCTGCAAATAGCTATCAGCTTCTCACCTAGGCCGGCCAGGCATGCCAGCAGGTGGACATCCTCTGAGGGGTCCCAGACTGCGAGAGAGCACAGGCCGGGCTGAGGGACCTCCTGAGTGCACAAATTTTTGTACACCAGGCCTCTAGTATAGGATAATTTGTAGATACTTCCAGTTAAGTCATCTGGGCCTGGAATTCAAGTTATCTATTTCTTAAGAGAGTTTTGATAGTGGACATTTTCAAGGAATTTTTAACTTTTGTTCAACTTTTCTAATTTATTTGCATATCTATAAATAATGTTACTTTATTATCCTTTTAATATCTATTGAATTGGCAGCCCATAGTTCTATCATTTTGAAGTGGCCCATATTTTGTGGCCATTTTAAATAAAGCTACTGTGGACCTATTGCCTTTCTCTGCATGTATAGATGTATATACACATTTTTCTTATTTATATACCTTAGATTCAAATTGATGGTTAATATGGTTAACTTTATTCAATATTACTAAAGAGTTGTCAGTCCAGTACTACCATTTACCTATCTTGCATCCATGTGTGAAAGTTCCATTGAATGTCATCATTGTCAACTTTGATGTATTCTTTCTTCTTTAATTAAATTCAGTGAGTGTTTAGCCATATTTTATTTTGATTTTAATGA
Source organism: Murina feae (assembly GCA_004026665.1). Lineage (NCBI taxonomy): Eukaryota > Metazoa > Chordata > Mammalia > Chiroptera > Vespertilionidae > Murina > Murina feae. Next base: position 5,893 of record PVJC01055685.1, read on the forward strand.
CAGAAAGACTATTTTCATATGTTTATTGGTCATTTGGATATCTAATATTATTAAATACTTAAGTCTTCTGTTCATTTTTATTTATGTCATTGTATTTTTTTGTCATTATATCCAAATGCACTAAGTAACTTAGATCGAAATCCTTTGAAATGTTTACATGCATTGCAAATATTACTCCACTCTGTTGTTGGCTTTTCATTTTTCTCATATTAGATATGGATAAACAAAAATTTTTATTTCTGTTGAAATATGTCCTAATAAATATTATATTTTGCATCTTCTCAAGAAATATTTGTTCTCAAGGTCATAAAGTTTCCTATGTTTTACTCATGAATCCTTATAATTTTAGCTTTTACATTTAGATCTATATCATCTCTAATTAATTTTTTAATTAAAAAGTAAGTAATAATAAGGTTTTACTAATAAAAACATTTTTTTCACACAGACATCCAATATTTCTAACATTGTTTATGTGAAAGAACTAATTAAATTGTATAGTTAATTTTGATAAACATAAGTTACTTTATGTCAGTAATTTTATTTATGAACTATCTATTTCTGTGCTATTAGTCTATATATCTATCATTATAGCAATATCACCATATTGCTTACTGAAGTTTTACAGTAAATCTTAAATTAATTAAGACTCACCTTGAAAATTCTTATCACTTAGTAAGTTAGTTTCTTTAGTTTATTTGTTTAAATTTATTGTTTTGATAATTACAGATATTCCTCTTTTTTCCCCACATAGCTCCCCGCTACCCAGTTCCCACCCCACGCCCTTGCCCCCACTGTCCTTGTTCATAGGTGTAAGATTTTTATCCAGTCTCTTCCAGCACTCCCCATATCCCCTTCTCCCACAAATTGTCTGTCCACTCCCTTTCCATAACCCTGATTCTATTACATTCACTAGTTTATTCTGTTCATCAGATTTTTTTATTCATTTGATTTTTAGATTCACTTGTTGATAGGTTTTTATTTGTTGTAACTTTGGTGTTCATAATTTTTATCTTTACCTTTTTCTTCTTCCTCTTCTTAAAAAATACCTTTCAGCATACATATAATACTGGTTTGGTGGTGATGAACTCTTTTAGCTTTTTCTTGTCTGTGAAGCTCTTTATCTGACCTACAATTCTAAATGATAGCTTTGCTGGGTAGAGTAATCTTGGTTGTAGGTTCTTGCAACACTTTGAATAGTTCTTGTAATTTCTTCTGGCCTGCATAGTTTCTGTTGAGAAATCAGCTGACAGTCATATATGGGTACTCCTTTGTAGGTAAATAACTGCTTTTCTCTTGCTGCTTTTAAGATTCTCTCTTTGTCTTTTGCCCTTGACATTTTAATTACGATGTGTCTTGGTGTGGTCCTTTTTGGATTGCTATTGTTTGGTGTTCTCTGTTCTTCCTGGGCTTGTAAGCCTATTTCTTTCACCAGGTAGGATAAGTTTTCTGTCATTATTTCTTCAAATAGGTTTTCAATACCTTGTTCTCTCTCTCTTTTTCTAGCACCCCACTAATTTGGATGTTGGTATGCTTGAAGTTGTCCCAGAGGCTCCTTACACTTTCTTCATATTTTTGGATTCTTTTTTCTTTTTGCTCTTCTGGTTGCGGCTGTTGTTGTGGTGGTGTTTTTTGATTTTTGTTTTGTTTTGTTTTTTTGCTTTTTCGTATTTCAAATCTTTGACTTGATTCTTGGGATTCTTTACTATTGAATCTCTGTATATTATTCTTTATTTCATTCAGTGTATGCTTAATTTTTGACTGATCCTTTCCATTTTTTTGACATTCTCACTAAAATTTTTGAAGGTCTCACTAAGTTCCTCAGAGGTTTCTAAAAGATTCTTGAGTAATCTCATAACTGATTTTTAACACTACATCCAGTAGTTTGCTTTCTTCCATTTCTTACATTTGTGACATTTGTCTTCACATTTCTGCTGCTTCCCTGTGTTGACAGAGTGGCCTTATGTGGTAGGTGTCCTATAGAGCCCAGTGGCTCAGCCTCCCCAATCACCTGAGGTGGACACTCTTGGTGCACCCCTTTGTGGGCTATGTGTACAGTCTTGTTATAGTTGAGCCTTGATTGCTGTTGGTATCACTGGGAGGAATTGACCTCCAGGACAATTGCTGTGAGGACCAGCTATGTCTACAATGGAAGAACTACTGTGCAGGAGACATCTTTATGGGGCAGGACTTGCTTCAGTGGGGCTTTGATGCTCATTGAGTCTGCCCCTTGAGTGGGTCACTTATGGATCTGAGGAGTTGTAATCTGGATGGTCTCACAGTGACCACTGGGTACACTGGCTCTTGGATCTTCAAGGAGATGCAAAGTCAGCCACTGCCTGAGGCTACCCAGCAGGAGCTACAGAGAGATCTGCAGATTCCTCTTCCTTGTATCGGATTTGGAAGTGCCCAGATGAGGCCCAGCTGTGAAACAACACAGGCTGCTGCTGCTGGGCTTTGGGTTTCATTTGGTAACTTTGGGGCTCCCTGATCCAGCTGCTTCCTGAATGTCATGTTTTAGGCTGAGAAAAAACAGACCATTCATATACAAAAACCACCATGCACAGCTTGGGTGGGGCTGTAAATTGGATGAGGCGGGATCTCAGGAAATCACCAAGGCAGAGAAAATAGCAATGGCTGCTGTGAGCTCTGGTGCAGGAACCATGACCTCTGGGAGCACATCCTTCTAAAGAAAGTAGCCCTCATGTTTTGGCTCAATGCCAAACATTCCAGTTTCTCCCCTTATGTGTCTGGGTCCCCAGAGACTCACCCAGAACTGGAGTTCAGAGCAATTGAGAGCTTGTATCTCCCTCCCAATTAAAAAAAGAAGCACATCCAGTTGCCAGCCCATTCCATGTGTGCCTCCACACCTCCTACCAGTCTCAATATGCTTTCTTCTTTACTTCTAGTTGTAGAATTTCCACTCAGTCAGCTTTACCACAGTCTGGATGATAGCTGTTCTGTCTTTTAGTTATAATTTTGATGTGGTTGTGAGAAGCAGCAAGTATAAGTGTTTACCTATGCCACCATCTTGGTTCTTGAGCTACAATTTTTCATATCCACAGCTCTCCATAATACTTAAAAACATGATTTTCAGGTGACCTATGTTGTTATGATCTATGTACCTGATACAGGAATGGAATTTTAGATGACTTCTTGAATAAGGCATAGGGATGCAAAGTACAAATAAAATAAAAGTCTGGTACCCTTGCCGGTTTGGCTCAGTGGATAGAGCGTCAGCCTGCAGATTCAAGGGTCCCAGGTTTGATTCCAGTCAAGGGCAAATACCTTGGTTGTGGGCATATCCCCATTTGGGAGTGTGCAGGAGTCAGTTGGTCGATGTTTCTCTCTCATCTATGTTTCTAACTCTCTGTCCCTCTCTGTTCCTCTCTGTAAAAAAGCAATAAAATATATTCTAAATAAATAAATAAATAAATAAATAAATAAATAAATAAATAAATAAATAAAAGTCTGGTAAAAATTTAACTTTGTTAAAGTGGAACTTATTTCAATAAAAGATGCCATAAACAGAGCAATAAGATAAACTCATCTAATGAGAATCATGCACATGAACACAGGAAGATAGGGAATTTATAGATTGTAGTGACATTTTTTAAAACAGAATATGTATCCCTTTACTTTCCATCAGTGTTTGTCTTTCAGTCTAATCACTGGGTTGTACACCTGAAACTAATATAATACTGTATGTCAACTGTAATCTAACCTAATAAAAGACTAATATGCAAAATAACCATCACTCCGAGACACCTAAGCCATGCCCACCAGCCAAGCCACACCCACCAGCCAATCAGAGCGGCTGTATGCAAATTAACCCAGCCATGGAGCTAGATCAAATAGGTAGCTTCCGTTGCACCAGTGATGGAATTGAAACTGCCTGCCTAGGCCAGCCAGGCCTCTGCTCAAGGCAACAATGTTTCAATTACAGAAGATAAATAAACCCCAGAAACCTGATTCCAGCCAGCCTCACTGGGACGTTGGGTCAATAGGAGCTGTAGGCAGCCTGAAAACAGCCCTCAGCTCCTCACCCAGGCTGGCCAGGCACCTCAGTAGGGACCTGAACCCTGAAGGGACTGTGAGCAACTTGAAAATGGCCCTCAGACCCTCACCCAGGCTGGCTAGGCATGCCAGTAGGTGGACATCCCCTGAGGGGTCCCAGACTGCGAGAGGGCTCAGGCCAGACTGAGGGACCCTCCCCCTCTCCCCCCCCCCCCCCG
>PVJC01055686.1:0-10123 GCA_004026665.1 Murina feae
ATAGAATGAAACAGACTATACAACCTATGAGGGAAGGTGGGGGTGAGGGTGTAAGAGAACAACCAAAGGACTTGTATGCATGCAAGTGAGCAAAACCAATAGTCAGTGGGGGGGGGAGGTGAGGGCTTATGCTTGGGGGAGGGGGTGGCGGGGGAGAGGTCAATGGGGGGGAAAAGGAGACTCATGTAATACTTTAAACAATAAAGATTTTTTAAAAGATACAAAGATATAAACCTAACTAAGGAGATAAAAGACCTATACTCCGAAAACATTGAAAAAAAGAGATAAAGACAAACAAATGGAGGAATATCCTGTGTACATGGAATGGTAGAATCAACATCATAAAAATGTCCATACTACCCAAAGAAATCTATACATTCAATGCAATCCCTATTAAAATAGCAACAGCATATTTCACAGATCTAGAACAAACTCTACAAAAATTCATATGGAATAAAAAAAGACCCCAGAGTCACATCAACCATGAGAAAGAAGAACAAAATTGGAGGGATTGCAATACTACATATCAAGCTATATTATAAAGCAACTGTTCTCAAAACGGCCTGATACTGGCACAAGAACAGACATATAGACAAATGGGTTAGAACAGAGAATCCAGAAATCAATCCAAGCCATTATGCTCAATGAATATTTGACAAAGGAGGCAAGAGCATACAATGGAGTCAAGACAGTCTCTTTAAAAAATGGTGTAGGGAAAATTGGACAGATATGTGCAAAAAAATGAAACTAGATCACCAACTTACACCCATACACAAAAATTATCTCAAGATGGATAGAAGACTTAAATGTAAGATGGGAAAACATAAAAATCTTAGAAGAATCCATAGGCAGCAAAATATCAGACATATGTTGCAGTAAAATATTTACCGATAACAGAGATCCAAGATGACTGCTGATGGGACAGCAAGCTGCAATATAGTGTGTGAGTGAGAGAAGGAAGGGAGAGTGTGTGGACGTGCAGGGAGTGTCTTTTTAAAATAATTTTTGTTTTATTGCTTAAAGTATTACAAAGAGTATTACATATGTCTCCTTCCCCACCCCCACCCCCCGCTTGACCTTCCCCCAGCCTCCCCTACCCCCAGTGTCTTGTGTCCATTGATTATGCTTATATGCATGCATACAAGCCCTTCAGTTGATCTCTTAATCCCACCCCAACCCTTTGTGAGTGAGGGACAGCTATATTCCAAAGGAACTGTTGGTGACTGGCGGACTGCTCCCCCACCACCGGCTGGGAAGCCTCCACTGTGGCTGAAATCTCTCCCGGAGCATCTGGCTCTGCCACAAAGGCCATGCCACCTTGAAGGGGAGACTAGCTGTGATTGGGAGATTGGCTGTGATCAGAACCCCAGCCTTACCTTCAACCAGGGAGACCTCGGATACCTCCCAGGACCTTACGACCACAACGCCCAGGGACCAGTTGCCTCAGCTGCAAACCCATTAGCGCCGGAACTCCAGCCTCCCCAAACACTGGCACCTGGGGGCTTTGCTCAGGGGGAGGCAAAGCAGCATAGAAAACATGGATGGGTCCTGCGCCTTCTCACAGAGCAGATAGAAGGAAGATCTTGGTCAAACAGCTCCCACCCAGAACTGGCGAACTGGACACAGCTTGTGGGGCAATCCACGGACAGAAAGGTCAGATATCACCTGGAGAAAGGTGAGGTCTGGGAGCCAGGCTGAAGGGAGAAACACATGCAGTGGGAACTAGAGTCTCAGAGGAAGAATACACCCCACAAAATCCATGGCCATTGGGGTCAGTGTAGCCCTTGAGTGTGGAAGGGGGTCCACATGGCTACTGGCAAAGGGAAATTCTAGATATTGGCCCACAGCTGGACTGGGCCCAAAAAGGCAGCCTGAAGTCCTGTATTGGCTGCTCAGAGCCAGGAGGAAAAGATATGTGCAGTGCCAGGGTAAAGAGGCCTTTTAGCCCAGGATATTAAGACAGAAACACTGCTAACCAGGGGTTGTATTAGAAATTCACTATTGTGTGTAAATACAACTAAAGGCACACTGAGAACCAAAGAGAGCAGAGAGATTCCGCCTGCTTGAAAACAAGCTGTGGCTTATGACACAGAGGAGTGGTGGATCACTGGGAACTTCAATACTGGGCTGGCTACATGAAAGGAAATAGACATGCCAAGCAGAACAGTAGAGGAAGTCAACGACCCTCACTACTTCACATTTTTATTTTTTATCTTTTACTTAAGAAATTAATGTTTTTTCTCTCACTTGATTTTACCTTGTTTATTATTATATTTCTATTTTTAACTATTATTATTAACTAGGAGCCAGGTGCACAAAATTTGTGCACGGGGGGGGGGGTTCCCTCAGCCCAGCCTGTCCCCTATCACACATTGGGAGCCCTCAGGGGGTGTCCTACTGATAGCTTAGGCCGCCTCCCTGATCCCCTTGAGGTGTGGGCCTAAGCCACAGTCTGTCCTCCCTTTGTGGGAGGCGACCAGGCTAATCAGGGGAAGCCACCAGCCCCATCACCCCACTGCTGTAACCACTGCCAGTCACCACAGTCACCAAGGTGTTTTCATCAACATGGACTCCAGTCCCTTCACCATGAAGAAATGACAACTTTCTTTAAGCATTTTCAACATGTGTCTTTCTTAGGATATGACATATCTTTCTTTATTTTTTTTTTATCCTCACCTGAGGATATGTTTCCATTGATTTTTAGAGAATGTGGAAGAGAAGGGAAAAACAAAGAGAAACATCAAAGTGGGAGGAACACTTTGATTGGTTGCCTCCTGCATATACTCTGACCTGGGCCCTGGCCAGGGAGGAGCCTGCAACCTAGGTACATGCCCTTGGTCACAACTGAACCCAGACCCTGCAGTCAGCAGGCTGAGGCATTATGCACTGAGCCAAACCAAACAGGGCAGGATATGACATTTCTTAGTCACTCCAGCAGTGGACCTTCATTTTTTTTTTCCAGGAGTGTGGTGGAAAAACCCTAGATCACCTTTAGAGATTCTTATTACCCAAGTTACTAAGAATATTACCAGTGGCATACAGGGACCTTAGCCAATGAGCGGTAAGAAAATGTGTTTCCTTTGTATTTCACTCTGATCACTGGCTCCACCCCTGCCCCTCCAATCCCAGCTCCACCCCTGCCCAGGCCTGTAACCTCTGGCTGAGGATACAGGCTTGGCAGGGGACCCCCAGACCCCTGAAATCTCTGGCTCTGACCCTTTACAGACCTGCAGCCTCTGTCCAAGGCTGCAGGCCTGTGCAGGGGATCCCCAGAAGCCTGCGATCACTAGCTCTGCCCCTGCCCAGGCCTGCAGTCTCTGCCTAAGGCTGCAGGATTGGGCAGAAGACCCCCAAGCTCTTCTGATCACTGGCTTCACAGAGCCCAGGGCTCTGCAATCACCAGCACTGATACTGCCCCCCTGCCATCACCGGCTCTGCCCTTGCCTCAAACCCCCAGGTCCCTCTGATCACTGGCTCTAGCCCTGCCCAGGCCCTGAGATCGCTGGCTCCTCCCCTGCCCCACTATAGCCTCTGGCCAAGGCTACAAGCCTGTGGAGGAGACCCCCAGGAACCTGCCATTGCTGGCTCCACCCTTTAACTTCTGTCCAAGGCTGCAGGCCTGGGAAGGGGACCCCCAGACTCCTGCTTTGGTAGCTCCACCAGTGCCCAGACCCCTGAAATCACAGGCTCCGCCCCTGCCCTTCTGATCACTGGCTCTGCATAGCCCTGGCCCCTGAAATCTTCAGCCTTGCCCCTTCCCAGGACTGAGGCCTCTGACCCAGGCCTTATACCTGGGTAGGACACCCTCATACTCCTCCAATCATCGGCTCTGCCCCTGCCCCCTCTGATCACCAGCTCCACCCTTGCCCATGCCTGAGGCCTCTGGCAAAGGCCTCTGGCCTGGGCAGGGAACCCTGAGCTCCCTCTGATTTCCTGTTCTGCCCTTCAGGCCTCCTGTCTCCCATGCCACCTAGCTGGCTAACAGGACTGACCACTTCAATGGCGGGGCTGAGCTGGACTGGGCGCTGCCATCTTGTGGCTATGGACACCGCCATCTTTGTGATAGAGTGATGCCTAATTTGCATATTATTCTTTTATTAGATAGGATACTATTATTTTACCCTTTTTAATTTTTATTTTATGTAATTTTTTCTTTATTTTATTTTATTTTGGGATTAGCATTCTACATTCTTTTTTATTTTCCCTTTAGAATTATTGTACACTATCTCAATTTTTCCTTTATGCCAAAACTCTCTTCTTCACTTGTCACCCTTTTTGTCCTGTTTCTCTTACCCTGTCCCTGATTAGTTTTTCTCTATCCTTTATTTTTACTTCCTGCTAAACATTAATCTTACTCATATATCTAGTTCACTCTCCCTGTTCCAAGCCCATACATACTTATCTCTTCTCTTTCTTCACTATCCAAAATATTTTGCCTTTTTATTTCTTAATGTTTTGTTGTTTGTTTGATTGTTGGTTAGTTTTTTTGTTTGTTTGTTTTTTGTTGTTGTTGTTTTCTTTCTTCCTTTCCATTTGTTTTTTGCTTCTGTTTTTCCTCTCCTTGCTTGGTCTCTTCTTCTACTAATAGATTAACTAATGCCAATAACCAACTCAGGTCTATCTACTCTTATTCTCCCTTTCCAATATTTAAAAAAAAAAAGCATAAGTAGATAGATTATAAAAGGGATAGATTATATAGGTAGATAGATTATAAAATATGAATTGTATTTTGTTTTTTTACTTTACTTCTTATACACTCATTTTATTTATACCTCCTCTATACTGAATTGTGACTATTTCCCCATTCATTCAATTCCTTGAACTCGTCTTCTGGAAATAAGCTCTGTCTCTTCAGATTCATCTGGGTATTTGCTATTTGGAGGTTTGTTGTTTACATTTTTTGGATTAGTTATTGTTTTATTGGAGTTTTCTCCCCATACACATACATTTTCTCCCTTCTTTTTTCTTCCCTTTGTTTTCTCTCTTACATTTCTTCCTTTTCTCAATGTTATTTTTGCACTGTTTTCTATTCCCTAATTCTCCTTTCTGTGGTGGTCACTTTTATTTGGGGGTATTAGTATTGTGAATACATTTGTGTTTGGTGCCCTGTGCATTGTGTCTTGTTTTGTTCTATTTTATGCTTTTAAGTCAACACAGGAGAGAGAAAGCTACACAACCAGAAACCCTGAGAAGAGCGATCATAGGGAGACAAAGAAACAGCCCACATATGAGAGAAAAGGAGGAATCACCAGAAAAGGAATTAAATGAAATTAAGGCAAGCAATATGACAGAGAAAGATTTAAGCAATGGTCATAAAGTCTCTGAAAAGGATGAAAGACAAATTCAATAATATGTGTAAGAACCAAGAGGAAATGAAGAAGAACCCAGAAAATATAAGAAAAGGCATTGCTGCAATAAAGAATTCAATACAAAGCATCAATAGTAGACTAGAAGAAGCAGAGGACCACATCAGTGAGCTAGAAGACAAGGTAGGAAAAAATACCCAATCAGAACAGCGTCTAGAAAAAAAACTTAAAAAACAGGAGGAAAGCCTAAGAAAACTTTGGAGCAATGTGAAACAAAACAATATCCGCATAATAGGGATGCCAGGAGGAGAGGAAACTGAGCAAGGAATAGAAATCCTGTTTGAAGAAATAATGACAAAAAACTTCCCTGATATCGGGAAGATAAAAACTCACACAAGTCCAAGAAGCTCACAGAGTCCCAAAGAACATGAACCCCAAAAGATCAGTACCAAGACACATTATAATTAAATTCGTAAACACCAACAACAAAATAAGAATCTTAAAGGCTACAAAGAGAGACAGAAAGTTACTTATAGGGAATCTACCATCAGACTATCAACTGATTTCTCAACAGAAAGACATCAGGCAAGAAGGAAATGGAATGAAATATACAAAGTCATGCAAAGAAAGGGTATGAATCCAAGAATACTGTATCCAGCAAGGCTATCAGTCAAAATTGAGGGTGAAATCAGGAGCTTCACAGACAAAAAAGGACTAAGAGTGTGTTACCACCAAACCAGCAATGCAAGAAATGCTAAAGGGTCTGCTGTAAAAAGAAGAAATATGAAGGGAAGAAGGAAATACAGGAATAAAGAATAAAACTGGCAAAAAACATTTAAATGTAAATGGATTAAATGCCCCAATCCAAAGACATAGGGTAGCTGAGTGGATAAGAAAACATGACTCATATATCGGCTGTCTACAGGACACCCATCCTAGAACAAAGAACTCACACAAACTGATGGTGAAGGGATGGAAAATTGTTTTTCAAGTGGATGAAAATTCAAGAAAAGTTGCAGAAGCAATACTTATATCTGACAAATTAGACCTCAAAGGGAAGGCCATAACAAGAGATAAGGAAGGCCAATTTATAATACTAAAGGGAGCAATTCAAAAGGAAGCTCTAACTCTGGTAAACATATATGAACCAGATACAGGAGCACCCAAATACATTTAAAAAAAAACTTCTGGAGGGTATCAAGGGAGAGATTGACAGCAATACAGTGATACTAAGGGACTTTAATACCCCACAAACACCACTGGACAAATTCTGTAAACAAAAAATCAGCAAAGAAAACATCAAACTAAATGACTCACTAGATCAGATGGAGTTCATTGACATCTTCAGAACATTCTACCCCAAAGCCACAGAATATACATACTTCTCAAGTCTACATGGTTCATTTTCAAAGATAGACCACATATTGGGACACAGGCAAAGTCTCTTCAAATTCAAGAAGATAGAAATAATATCAAGCATCTTCTCAGATCACAATGGCATAAAACTAGAAATCAACTACAATAAAAACAATAAAAAATCAAACACCTGGAGGCCAAATACCTTGCTATTAAACAATGATTGGGTTACCAAAGAGATCAAAGAAGAAATAAAAAGCATCATGGCAACAAATGACAATGAAAACACAACAATCCAAAAATCTATGGACCACAGTGAAAGCAGTCTTGAGAGGGAAGTCCATTGCTCTAAAAGCCTACCAAAGAAAGAAAGAAAGAAAGAAAGAAAGAAAGAAAGAAAGAAAGAAAGAAAGAAAGAAAGAAAGAAAGAAAGAAAGAAAGTTAATAAATTGTCTAACCCTACAACTCAAGAAGTTAGAAAGAGAGCTACAAGAAAAGCCAAGCATAAGCAGAAGGAAGAAAGTGATAAAGATCAGTAAAGATCAGAGTCCATTCCCTGTGCTGTGCCTTCCTTTGGAATTTCTTGAAATAGTCTAAGGAGGATAAGTTTTAGTTCTTGTTTCAATGCTTGGTAGAACTCTCCTATAAAGCCATCTGGACCAGGGCTTTTGTTTGCTGGAAGATTTTTGATCTATGCTTCAATTACTTTGGTAGTTATCAGCCTATTCAGGTGTCTTAATTCTTTTTGATTGAGTCTTGGGAGCCTGTATTTTTCTAAGAATATGTCCATTTCATCTAGGTTTTCCATTTTAATGGACTGACAATTCTCAGGGGAAAGGGGAAAGGGGTATGTGAAGAGACTGGACAAAAATCTTACATCTATGGATGAAGATAGTGGTGAGGGTAAGGGCACAGGATGTGGGGGGGGGGGACCAGGTGGAGGGGAGCTATGGGGGCTAAAAAAGGAACATCTGTAATAATCTGAACAATAAAGATTTAATTATTTTTAAAAAGGAAGGTACAGTTCCAAGTTCTTTCTATGAAGCCAGCATACCCTAATCCCAAAACTAAAGACACTACAAAGAAAGAGAACTACATGCCAATATCCTTGATGAACATAGATGTTAAAATCCTCAACAAAATTCTAGTAAATTCAGATTCAGCATTACATTAGAAAGATCATACACCATAACCAAGTGGGATTTATTCTGGGGATGCAAGGATGGTACAATACCCACAAATAAATAAGTCTGATACATCACATAAACTGAGAGACAAAAATCACACAATCATGTCAATCAATTGAGAAAAAGCGTTTGACAAAATCCAACACCCTTTTTTGTTAAAAACTCTCAGCAAAGTGGGAATAGAGGGATAACACTTCAACATAATAAAAACCTCATATGACAAACCTACAGCCAAAATTATACTCAATGGGCAAATCTAAACTCATTTCCCCTGAGAATGGATACAAGACAGGGATGTCCACTTTCACCACTCCTGTTTGATATAGTACTGGAAGTGCTAGCCATAGTGGTCAGACAAGAAGAAGAAAGAAAAGGCATCCAAATTAAAATGAAGAAGTAAAATTCCCCTTATTCACAGATGACATGATACTATACATACAAAACTCCAAAGACTCCATCAAAAAACTACTAGACCTAATAAATGAATTAGGCAATATAGCAGAAAACAAAATCAACACCCAGAAATCTATGGCCTTTTTATATACCAATAATGAACTGACAGAAAGAGAAGTAAAAAAAAGCAATCCCATTTACCTTTGCACCAAAAAATAACAATAACAATAATAATAATAATAAACTTAGGAATAAACTTAACTAAGGAGTTCAAAGACCTGTACTTAAAAAATGACAGGACATTGAAAAAAAGAGAGGAAGACATAAACAAATGAAAGAACATGCCCTGTTCATGGATCAGTAGAATCAACATCATTAAAATGCTCATACTACCCAAAGCAATCTACAGTTTCAATGCAACCCCCATTAAAATACCAACTGCATTTTTTTAAAAATCTAGAACAAACTCTCCAAAAATTCATTTGGAATAATAAAAGACCCTGAATAGCCACAGCTATCCTGAGAAAGAAGAACAAAGTTGGAGGGATCAAAATACCAGATATCAAACTATATTACCAAGTCATGTTTCTCAGAACTGCATGGTACTGGCACAAGAACAGACACATAGACCATGGAACAGAACAGAGATACCAGAAATCCATTCAATCCATTATGCTCAATTAATATTTGACAAAGGATGCAAGAGCATACAATGGGGTCAAGAAAGTCTCTTCAAAAAGTGGTGCTGGGAAATTTGGTCAGAGACATGCAAAAAAGTGAAACTAGATCACCAACTTACACCATCCACAAACTCAAAATGGCTAAAGGACTTAAATGTAAGATGAAAAACCATAAAAATCCTACAAGATGCCATAGGCAGCAAAATAGCAGACATATATCACAGCAATATCTTTACCAACACAGCTCCTAGGGCAATGGAGACTAAGGAGAAAATAAACAAATGAGACTACATCAAAATAAAAAGCTTCTGCACAGCAAAAGAAACCATCAACAAAACAACAAGAAAGCCCACTATATGGGAGAACATATTTGCCAATGGTATTTCAGATAAGGGTTTAATAGCCAAAATTTACAGAGAACTCATACAACTTAACAAAAGGAAGATAAACAATGCAGTCAAAATATGGGCAAAGGATCTAAATAGATATTGTTTGAGAGAGGACATACAGAATGCGGAGAGACATATGAAAACATGCTCAAAGTCACTAATCATCTGAGAGATGCAAATTAAAACAACATTAAGATATCATCCCACACCTGTCAGAATGGCTATCATCAAAAAATCAAGAAACGACAAATGCTGGGTAAGATATGGAGAAAAAGGAACCCTCGTGCATTTCTTCTGGGAATGCAGCCACTTTGGAAGACAATGTGGCGTTTCCTCAAAAAGTTAGAAATGGAACCCCCATTCCATCCAGTAATACCACTTCTAGGACTGTATCTCAAGAAACCAGAAACACAAATCAGAAAGGATATACTAGTATTCAACCCTATGTTCACAGCAGCACAATTTATAATAGCTAAGATGTGGAAACAGCCCAAGTGCCCATCAGCATATGGTGAAGAAATAGACTTCCAAGTCCAGAAAGCTCAGAGAACTCCAAACAAAAGGAACTGAAGGAGGACCACACCAAGACATATCATAATTAAAATGCCAAGAACAAAAGACAAGGAGAGAATCTTAAAAGCTGCAAGAGAAAAGCAGTTAGTTACCTACAAGGGGGCACCCATACGACTGTCAGCTGATTTCTCAACAGAAACTTTGCAGGCCAGAAGGGAGTGGCAAGAAATATTCAAAGTGATGAACAGCAAGAACCTACAGCCAAAATTACTTTACCCAGCAAAGCTATCGTTCAGAAT
>PVJC01055687.1:0-10122 GCA_004026665.1 Murina feae
AAAAAAAAAAAAGGAACATCTGTAATAATCTGAACAATAAAGATTTATTAAAAAAAAAAAAAAGCCAGCAATTAGACTGTGTTAAAATCAACTTACCATAATAATTTAAAAAATAAATTTGGAGCCCTAGCCAGTTTGGTTCAGTGGACAGAGCGTCAGCCTGCGGGCTAAAGGGTCCCGGGTTCGATTCTGGTCAAGGTCACATGCCTGGGTTGTGGGTTTGGTCACCAGTAGGGGGCCTGCATTGGTGTTTCTATCTCTCTCCCTCTCCCTTCCTCTCTGAAATCAATAAAAATATATTTGAAAAATTAAATAAATAAATTTGGAGAATCTGCCCATTTTATTAGTATCTGAGTTATCTCATTGTGGGGTACACTCAGAAATAAGTGTTAAAGTATGAAGGATAAAATAAAACATGTAGGCCATTAGAAAGCAATGCTAGGTATTTAAATAGGCTACTTCTCTTTAATAAAACAGGCACTAGAGAACTTAAGCTGACAAAATACGCATCTATCAGTACATGAATGAGTAAAGAAAATGTGGTATATATAAACAATGGAATAACATTTAGCCTTAATAAGAAGGAAATCCTGTCATTTGTGACAATGTGGATGAAGCTAGAGGGCATTACGCTAAGTGAAATGAGTCAAAGACGAACACTGCGTGTTATCATTTATATGTAGAATCATTAAAAAAAAGTCGAATTCATAGAGACAGTGGAAAAGCGGTTGCCAGGGGCAGGGGGGAATGGGAAATAGAGAGTTTGGTATAAGGTTACGATTACAAGATGAATAAGGCCTGAGGACCTAATGTATAACATGGTGACTATAGTTCATAACACTGTAATGTATAATTTAAATGTGCTAAGAGAGTAAAATGTAAATCTTCTCACCAAAAAGGAAATATATGAGCTGGATTCGTTCATTAACTCTGGAGGAATCTTTTCATAATGTCTACATATTATCAAAGCATCACATTGTTCACTGTAAATATCTTACAACTTTACTTCTCAGTTATATCCCAATAAAGCTAGAAAAGAACTTTATGCAAGAACTGTGTACGAATTAAAAACAAAAAGCCAGAGAGGGGCATGTGTGGGATGTGTTCCAGGGTGAATGCAGACTGTGACAAGAGTCTACCTGATTTACAGGTATGACATAACCTCAGCCCAGGGCGTGAGGACAAAAGGCATGAACCCTAAGTCACTGGAAAATGGTGTTTTGACCAGACCCTGGAAGGCGAAAGACAACAGGAACTGTACATTTACACTGTACCCCAGTTGATAAGGTTGTTTTCTCATGGATGTACAGTTCAGGATTCTGAAACCACTTCACATGTATTTAGGAGTCGAACAAATAAGTAAATGGATGGTGGATGGTGAGCTGGATTTCCCACTGTCAGAGAGGGAAGTTACAGATAAGCAAGGGCAAAGGCTGCAGTGAGTCAGGTGGTGCTAGGTTAGAGTGGAGCGATCAGCATGAGATTATGTTTACTGGGAGCTTAGGACAGATACAGAAACCGTGATGGATGTGTGGTGCAGTATACCTCTGTGCATTTCCTGGGTCTGTGCACCGAGGGCTTGGAAGCAATGACACCTAGAAGCAACAACATGCCCAGATTGTGGTTTTTAAATGCCGTTCTCCAATAAGAGCAACCAGGGCTCCTTGGAGAAGTGAGTAATTACAGGTCCAGAGCATCTTGTATTCCAGAATATAAGGAAGTGCTCAAAAAAAGGATGTGGGCAAGTCAAGAGGAATAGGAGCCAACCTCAGGGAGCTCCAAACAGCCAGAGCAAGAGTGATTTCAACAACAAAATAACCAGTGTAGTCCTGCATTATAACCCAGAGTGTGAAATATATATAAATTTATGTGGAGAGAAGAGCCATCTTCCTGTGGAAGAATCCCCTCCCCCTTGAAAAACAAAAAGACAAAAGCCTGTTTCAAATGGAACTTCTGCCCCGGCTGCCGTCCAGCGCCTGCCAGGCACTCAGAATTGACACTGTCCGCCCTGCCCTGCTGATCACAGAGGAGGAAGAAAAGTCAGAGAGGATGTAGGCTATGCGGGCACTTTCAGAGGTGATCACGGATGTGTGTGATTAGGGGGGACCATGCTTGGCTGACGTGGATCTGTGCTTGGGGGCATGGGGCCATGGTGGGGTCCCAGGATATGGCAGCTGTTTTCCTGCCACGTGTTTCCAATACCTGCTTTGGCATTAACCAAAGTGGGCAGCTTTCAAGACAGCGGGAAGGGATGGCGGGTCGGGACAGGGATGGTGCGGAGCGCTCACGCTGTCAGGTGTAATGCCCAAGCCTCCCTCCCCACCATTCTTCCCTCACCCCTGGTCCTCTGGGAAGATAAATAGAGCCGGAAGGGAGAGGCTTTAGCTCCTGATGGGGGTCGGAGGACTGATCAGCTCATCAATCAGGAGAGTGTAATTATACAGAAAGGACAGAAATCACTCCCCGAAGGCCACAGACTTGGGGATCTGCCCAGAAGAGGACTTTACAGCTGCTAACAGTAGCCCTATTCAGCTTGGGCGCATAATGATTTTAAAACTAATCAGGAACCGAAGCCGGAGGCTGGGGACAGACACAAATATCTTGTTGACAGAGCACACATTTAGATTTTGTCAGATAGGAAGTTGCTGAGGAAGGCCAGAGTGACGTCACGGTGTCCGCCAAGCTTTCATCCTTAAAGCGATGGGCCCCCGGGGTGCCATCTGCAGTTCCCCGGGGCCCTTCGAAATGACTTCCTATAAAATAAATCGTTAAGTTGGTTTCGGGAAATCAGTATGGAAGCTATACATGAAGTAAAACTAAACAAAGCAAGGAAATTTCCACCGGAGTTACCCGCTTCCTTTTCTTCCCTTGCCTTATAAATAGACCTGAGACTTAAAATGATGGTCAGTT
Organism: Murina feae; assembly: GCA_004026665.1. Classification (NCBI taxonomy): domain Eukaryota; kingdom Metazoa; phylum Chordata; class Mammalia; order Chiroptera; family Vespertilionidae; genus Murina; species Murina feae. Next base: position 2,911 of record PVJC01055687.1, read on the forward strand.
TTCTCATTCAGGACTTGAGTATCATTGCCTCCCTAAGTAGCCGTCCAAAGTAAACTTCCCTTTGTGCTCTTCAGCTTGGACAACAGTGCTGATTCCCACCTAAGCCAACGTCAGCTGATATTTTTCATAAACTGCTATTTTAGGTTTTCTGTTTTGGTTGAGGAGGAAGTAGTGTTTTGTTCTTTCATCAAAGGAATACTTGTTCTGGGAAGGCAGGGGGAGGGATGTTTCTTAGTCTAGATCAGAGGAAGAAAATGTATGGCATCATGGGCAAGTGGCTGACTCGGTTGCTGCCAGGTCATGTTTTTAATAAAACATTTTAATAAAGCACTGCAGGGCTGCTGTGCTCACCCTTTGATTTATTCAGTAGTTATCACCTCTGCTGTGCTGGGCCCTGAGGATTCACAGTGGACCCTGAAGCCTCTGTTCTCAGGGAGAGACACCATCACAGGAAGTGGCACAGTGAAGTTTGCAGAAGTTAAAGGAATCTGAGGAGGCGCGAGGGAAGACTTCCTGGAGGAGGTGGTTCTTGAGCTTCATCTCAAGGGCGTAGCTAGGTGAGGCCATGTGGGTGGGGCAGAGAGGACAGCTGAGGCATGGAGGGTAAGCAGTGTGTGTGTGTGTGTGTGTACAAGATGGGCGAATGTGGAGGCAGCGTGGGTGCAGGAGGGAGCTGCAGGAGGGGCCCATAGGAAGGTTAAATGGAAGAGCAGGGGAGGGGAGAAGGCGGGCTGTGCATGTAGGTGCATGGTGGGTCAGGAACAGGGGCAGGAAGTTAGTGTTGGCCTGTCACGCTGGCTGGGCAGGTTTTCTGGTTAAAGGGAGGAGAGGGCCTTTGTAGAGGGGAATGATGGTGGCAGTTTGAGATGGTTGCTGAGGGGGATGGAATGGGCCTTTTTTTTTCTTTAAGGAAACTGATAGCCTTTCTGGGTCAGAGACATTCAGATGTAGTGAGTGGTGTGACTTCCCTTTGGGAACTTTGGGCTCAGGGTTCAGTGTGGGGACGCTGAGGTGTGCTATTGATTCCCACGGGTGAGAGAAGAAGAGGGTGGCAGAGAATGGAGGTGGGACAAGGGCCTGAGTCAGATGAGCAGTGACGGGGTCCGCACTGCTAGGGAATGAAGACGGGGGGGACACTCCAGGGAGTGGGGGGCTGAGAGCACTGCAAGGACAGGAGGTCATGAGTGTTGAGTTGTGGCTCTAACTCTAAGGCGTGGCCCCGGGAATGGCAGACTGGAATCAGGAGCAAGGGTCAGAGGCGCGCAGCAGCGAGCGGGACAGGAACTGGGGTCCCTCGGTGCTGTGTGCTGCACTCTGCTCTCAGTGCTTCCAATTGTTCATTCAACAGCAACTCTGAGTAGGTGCTGTCATTACCCCCATTTCTAGGCGAGGAAACGTAACCTCCCAAGAGCCTAAGTAATTGCCCAAGTCACACAGTTAATAAATAACAGGTGTCCAGGCCCCTCCGACCACCCCCTTCCTCTCCCCTGTGCTCTTGTGGCTTTAGGAGCTGACCTCCGGTTGAAGATAAAATTGCAAACGCAGTCTCTCCCCATTTCTTTCCCAGTGAATGGGAGAAGTTACCAAAAATAGGTAGGTGCCAGTGGGAGCTCTGACAGCCTCCAAAGAGGCTGACTTTTTACATGAGGTTGGAAGAGGAATGGGCTCAGGCAGCACCTCCCATGGAGAGAGGCCCTGTCAGAGGGTTGGGGTGTGTGTGTGTGGCAATTTAGTGTTTAAAGGGCACAGTTTCCGTTTAGGAAGCTAAGAAAGTGCTAGAGATAGATGGTGTGAAGGTTCTTAATGCCATTGCGTGTGCACTTGCTAAAGTGGATACATTTAATGTTGTGTGTGTTTTGCCGCAACAAAAAATTAAAAGGTGATGGAGGGAGACAGTGATCATTGCTACCATTTATGAAACCTTTTTCTGTTATGACATGGGAACTTATTAAATATGTGAATGTATGTTGGGGGTTTTGCTAAATGCTTTATGTGCATTTTTCATTGAAAACCCTGCTGGATAGATGCGGGTGGCATCTCAGTTTGCAGAGATTAGTCAACTGTCCCAAGGTCGTGCATCCAGAAAATGGTAGAGACTGGTGCTGCCAGGTCCCTTGGATGCCAGAGACTTTAGTAGTAGCCCCTAGGATAGTCCTCTGGTGTCCAGGCTGTGCGTGGGCTGTAGGGGGCCTGGTGGGAAGTCCAGGTAACTCTGACCTGGCCTTAGAAGGAGGTTGGGGCTCCACAGGAGCATTGGGCCTGGCATTTGGGATATGTCTGCTGTCTTCAGTCTTGTTGGTAGAAGGTTCATCCCAGATTGGGACTCGTAGTGGGAGGTGTGGACAGTGCAGAGAAAGGGCTAGCCTGTACCTACTTCTGCTTCTCTCCCTCCCTCCTTCTCTCTCTCCCTCCCGCCCTTCTTTCCTTCCTTCCTCCCATTACGTCTGAAATCAGCAACCTGAAGTTGAATTTAGGAGCATGAACATGGGGAGGAGGCAGTGGTGCGGAGGACTGGCTTGTTTTTCTAATGCCGACAGCAGATTCCAAGGGTGAGGTCAGACCACGGCCAACTCCTTGGCTTCATAGCCGATCGGCCCACTACCGCAGATTTTCTTCCTTTTTAGCAGAATGGTATAAAACACATTTATTAGGAAATAGACTTGACCTGGCTCCTTCCGAAGTTTTTGAGGTTGTAACCTAAAACTCCTAAGGTGTATCCTGTCTTCAGGGGTGGCCGATGGCATCTGTGACCCCTGGCTGGAGATGCAGGCCTGCGGAGTGTGGCGAGGTGTTTGTGAAGTGATCTTAGCTGTTTATGAGGCTAGTGCTCCTTTGAGAGTTCCTGTTATCATTTTATTTCTCGTGTTTACTTTGGATCCAGCAGAATCCCTTCAGTCTCCTGCTGGTGGTTTTTCTGCATTGAAAGGCAGGCTGCTTGAGCAACGCTTGCTGTGTCGGTGGTGGCTGTGGAGAGTGAGGCCTGTGATGGTGATTACATAATAAGGTTGAATAAATAAAGAGATGTTCTCCCGGCAGGTCCTGGAAGGGCAGCCTGGGAGCCAGCATCACTAGGGATTCGGTTGCTCTGCAGTTAAATTTTGCAGCTGTCGGATGCACAGCAGCAGCTCAGCCGTAACCTCCAGGTGTAAATAGACCGTCATCAGCATCATCAGAAAGTGAGTCCTGGGAGGCTCCAGTGCAGCAGAATGCTGCTGTCTACCAACAGTCACTTGCAGAACCTTGTTCCTGGTTGTAATATGTTTTACCCCAGTAGCTGGCTGGATCTACAGAGCTTTGCAACAGTTCTTTTCAAGAAAAGGTAGAGAGGCAGTAGGCTTGCTGGCACTAAATCTGATGAGTCATTTAACTGTCTCCTTCTCTGCCCTTTTCTCTAGGGCTTAGGTAGAAAAAGGCAAATTGGATTTCCCTTAAAATGAAACTAGGACTAAGATAATGATGACAAAGGTAGCCCTTAGTTGAGTGAAATAATAATGGCTAACATCATAATGAGTGTTCATCTTCTGGGCCAGTGCCTTCCTGGTGTTATCTCAGGCTCCTTGAGAACGGGATCTTGTCTTCTGTTCACTCTGTATCCCTCAGCCCAATGAGCAGGGTAGGGACCCAATGGGTGGCCTGTATGCAGATAAGGATTCTGAGGCACAGAGAGATTAAATTGCCAGCCCAAGGCCACTCATTAATAACAGGTTCCTAGAGGTAGAAGAAAGTGGAAGGCCCAGAGCATGATGTCCTTGGAAACCTCTTTTTGAAAACATTACTTACTATGATGTTAAAGTTGTCTTAAGTTTCACAAAGTAAATTTCTCCACTGATTAAAAACATGAATTTTTAAAAATATATTTTTGTTATTGATTTTTTTTACAGAGAGTAAGGGAGAGGGATAGAGAGTTAGAAACATCGATGAGAGAGAAACATCGATCAGCTGCCTCCTGCACACCCTCCACCAGGGTTGTGCCCACAACCAAGGTACATGCCCCTGACCGAAATCGAACCTGGGACCCTTCAGTCTGCAGGCTGATGCTCTATCCACTTAGCCAAACGGGTTGGGGCTAAAAACATGAATTTTTAAAAACTTTATTGTTGAAAGTATTACAAATGTCCCGCCCTTTGATTCTCTCCACCCTGCTCCCCAGGCGTTCTCCACACTCATGTTTGCCCATGGGCTATGTGTATATGCATATAAATTCTTTGTTTAATCTCTTACCAAACTTTTATAATTAATTTTATTAAAATGAGTATTATATGCTATAGTTTTATAATTATAATGTTATGAGGACTAAATGAGAAATAAGTTAGAATAGTGCCTGTACTGTGTAAGTGCTCTATTTATTTGAAAATTTTCCTTGAGTGTCATTTATTTTTAAAAGGATGTTTATTTTCTTTTTGAAGTAAAGACTAAAACTTTTTTAAACCATGAAGACTATCTGTAAGAATAGACTTGAATGAGAAAGTATAAGTGAAAGATGTAATAGGAAAGCTAAGAGTGAGGTCTGATTTTAGTAATAAGAATATTATGTTACCATCTGAACGCTGCATGAATACAAAATATTTTATTAGCCAAACAACCAGAATAAATATTTTAGAAAGAGTTGTCCATAGAGCACCAAAATGACGTATTAGAAGAGGGTGTTGGTGTTTAGCCCAGTAGCCTAAACATTTTTTGACATAGCAATCTTATCAATAAAATACTTCTTGCTTATATCCTCAACATTTATATATTTATGAATTGTAATCACAAATTGTTTACAATTAAGCTATTTGCAATATAAAATACACAAAAATAGAAATAAAAGAATTAAGTGAACACGATTAGACATTCTAATATTTATTTCTTATCCAGGAGATCACCTGTACCTTCCTCTTTTTATCTGTGTTAGAAGGACTGAGAGTAATCTAGAGAAGAAAGCACATGGCAGTTTTTGAGGAAGGGTTTGCTAGTGTTTTCGACCGATTTGTGGATGAAAAGTTGACAGAGAAGTAGACCATCAGGCACACTGAGTGTAGGATGTTTTGGGGCGTAAATTAAAGGCTCTCCCTAGCCATCTGCTTGAAAATGTTGGTGAAGTAGTCACACTCCTACAGATTAAAGCGTCCCTGTTGGAATGTTCTAAATACTTCCTCCTAACTATGCTGGACATGCTGGAGGAAAGAAAATATAGTTCCTATGCAAAGTATGCAAATTTGCTTTTAAATTTGAAAGGTATTCCAGCTATTTGGAAGGAATAGAACTAAATGGAGTGGCAGGGAAGTAAGGTTAATCATTTGGAAGCGAGAAAATGGAAATAAGGTAAAGTCACTGGACTTGACTTTGGCAAGAGCTGTGGGTGGCTGGAGAGACAGAGAGGCGGCCACTCTGATTGCAGCCCCAGGAGAGATTAGGATAAAGGCTGCTGAAGTTTCCATAAGGGCAGGAGCATAGGGGCTGGAGTGAGGCACTTACTTTCATTATTGTGGGATATTTGGTGGTAAACTAGTCTTAGTTCCCCTCAAAATTAACGTTTTCTGAGATTGTCAGATAGTTTACCTGCTTTTGGATTAAAAGCTCACACGAAGGGATCAAGTTAACAAACCACTGTTTGGGTACCTGGGAGAGTCTTGTGGCAGCACCCAAAGTTAACGCCATTGGTGCCCACCTCAGGCCAGCGGGTAGTAATGAATATGAATGGATTTGGGAGGATGGTTGGGGTAGACCATCATCTCCAGTTTTCTGTTATCTCAGGGACTGGGTTAAACTGCTATGAAAAGTTGGGAATTCCAGACAGATTTAGAATCCAAATGATTGTTTCTGGAGGAACTAAGAGCAGACTGGAGAAAGAAATGATAGATTGGGCAAAGTTTCATTTGAAATTGCGTAAAACTATGTATTTAGTACTGAACAGAAAGTGGAATGTGACAGCATCTCAACAGTGATGGCAGTTTATTGATTATCCATAAATTAAATACTTAAGTGCTATTGGAGTATATTCTGCAGAGCATTTCACAATAAGAGAGAAAAAAACCTCTCCTGAAAATAGGTGGGCTGGATAGTAAAGAACGAGTAGAAATAGCAAATATGGAGCTTTATGGGTACCTTTCATTCCCTTAGGAACCTCCTTAAAAGATGGGCTAAGTTTTCTTAAATGACAGTTTTAATACCATTCAGAGAACACCAGTAGTAAATGTTTCTGTCCTTAATTCTATATAAAAGAGGCTTAGTCACCCTCATAACTGGTTGATGAGTTTGTGGCTTTCATGGTCGCCATGAGAAACTGGGATAGCTGGCAAATACTTAGAAGTGACTGGGATAGAATTAGAAACTGATAAAAATAAGGATTTGGGGTTGCCAGGAGTCCTTGAGAAAAGGGATCTCACTAAGAGTGACTCAAGGAAAAGTTATGCTGACTTCAGAAACATGACTCATTAGGGGAATGCCGCTGCCCTTCCTCATCTTTTGAATGAAAAAGCCCTGGGAGCGAGAGTGGAGGGCCTGGCCTGAGGTGGGCGTGCCTGTAAACCCTGCGAGTCCTCCTCCCCATTGTTGGTACATGTGGCTCCAGTGTACAGATTATAACCTGCCAGTTCCATTTCAAGGCTGTGGGGAGGAAACAACATTCAGAAGTATGTGTTAGTACAAGTGAAGGAAAGCTTTAACATTTTTTCTCCTGTGTGACCTTTGGCAGGTCACTGACTCACATTGGGTCTCCATTTCCTTTTCTCAAGGTAAAAGAAAGGTTTACTGGAATATCTCCTAGAGCCCCTTTGGGATCTAAATAAGGATGTCCACTTGGGATAGATGGAGGTGGGATGGCATTGGATAGCACTACCTATGTGTGTGTTCTAGGTGCAATAGCTAGTCCACATTATTTCATTCCCTGTAAGCCATACATACGAGGTAGGGATATCACTATTTCCATTTTACAAACGAGGATGAAGAATATGGACAGGCTCACTCAGTGGCCACTACTTGAGTGGCTGAGCTGGAATACCCTGAGAAAGGTCATAATAACAATAGCAGCGATCATCTATGCTTTGAAAGAAATGAATATAAGTCAGTGTTTTGAGTATTATTGTTCTATTTTCCCAGAGTTTACTTAGAAGTAAAACTTTTAAAGCTACCAAGATATCAAATTTTGCCCCTCAAAGAGGAAAAACTCATTTTGGGGGGATTACTGGGATTTGAGGGGGGCCAATAAATGATACCCCAAGTTTTCCTGCC